>JAVQJF010049969.1:0-54600 GCA_036023855.1 Gadopsis marmoratus
GACTGGCGACCAGTCCAGGGTGTTTCCTGCCTCTCGCCCAATGTTAGCTGGGATAGGCTCCAGCCCCCCCCTGCGACCCTTCGGGATAAGCAGTATGGATAATGAATGAATGAATGTAACTGTATATTCTTGTATTCCTTGTATGAAATGCCTGTGATGTTTGTGTGTAGTACTAGACTAGGACTGCAACTAACAATTGCTTTTATAATTGATAAATCTGCTGATTATTGTTTATGAAATATCCCAGAGCCCATGGTGACATCTTCAAAACTATTTTATTTTATTTGACCACCGCTCCAAAAACCCAAAGATATTCAAATTACTATCATAGAAGACTAATAAAACCAGCAAATAATCACATTTGAGAAGATGGAACTGGGTCATTCTTGGGATTTTTGCTCAAAACATTACTTAAATGATTAATATAATATCAAAATAGTTGCAGGTTTATTTTCTGTCAATCGACTAATTGATTAATCTAAAACCCATTTCAGCTCTAATCCAGTGTGGGCCTATAACTAAGAAATGGGAAACAAGTAAATTACAAACACAATCACTGTTATTCTGTAATTCTTAAATGATTCATATACAGATTGTTTTGGTTTACAGCTGTCTTAATTTTAATTAGCAATAGGCCTAAATCTTACTGTATTCATTTTCACAGTAGGACTTTGTGATGTAGACGAGACATTCATTTTTAATTGATTGCACAGCCAAACACAAGACAATGGCTTGTGTTGATTCATGTCAGTAAGCAGGATGATGTCATTCAGACCCCTATCTAAACACACACCACGCAGTATCTGTAATATTCCATTCTTACAGATTGAAATGGTTTGTGAAAGATTTGAAATGTCAAAAAATAGCAATGGGAAGATTAAAACAAAAAGACAAACGCTTCATCAGCCGCGCACAAACCCACCAGCAACAGCAATCATTTTGATTATAGCTTTGACCCAAGAACGTGCTGAACTCTACAAGAGGACGACAGACTGCAAACCCAAATTGAAACTGACAGAGCTCTAAAAGTATAAAAAGTCCATTCTTGTACAAGAGTGTGCTTCACTCAGGAGAGTGCCACTTCAGATACATACTGTACTCTGCGTTTCAACACTTCATGCAAAGGGACACACACAGTAACACAGATGACATGAAGCCTCACAGTCACTACTGACTCTGTGAGGTGAATGAAGCTGCGATGAGGAGACAGCATAACGCTTCTGACCCTTCATTCACAGGGCAGAGCTGCAGGGTTCATGTTGAGCTCATGACTGCAACACAGTATTCCCTGGCGTGGGATGTGCCATCTCCCCTGCCATCTGAGTGAACAGGAGAGGCTTGTTGCTCTGCCACAAGGCCTCCCCTCCAGATCCAGCACTGCTGATGCTGGGGAGGGGTACAGCCACATGGAGACAGATGGCACCTATGGTGGGCAACTCATGTCTGCCCCAGGATGGCATGACAGGATGGCTGCTACGCAGAGGATTTACACCGAAGTTTAAATGAGTCCGTTGTGGTTCATAGCATCAACATTATATATTAAGTGACCTTGAGTTATCGGCCTGCTGTTGTTGTGTTTTGCAAAGTGTTTTGCAGCTTGTTATGTTGATTATTTGCTGCCTTGTCTGTCTGTTGTTTTCACTGCTGCTGCCATTTTAACCAGATCTCCTCTGAAAAGACATTTCTAATCTACAGTAAGTGGGATTAAGTAAAGGTTAGATTTTACTGAAGAAAAGGAGAACAATGTAAATGGAACTTAGCCAAAACATGTACTTTTCTACTAAGTAAAGCTTGATCATGTTTGGGTTCATACAAAGCAAAGTAGTCCAAATAATAGACTTTTTAAAATTTATAATATTTTTTAAATGGTGAAAGAAAGGGCGATATTTCTTAGGATTTAAATGTTTAAGAAATAAGTCTTATTTTATCTTACAATGTAAAGTACAGAGGTAATATAGTTACAGACAAAATTGTATTAAATATATTCACTTGTGATTTTTAAATTCCACAAAATAGAGCCACATTTTCATAAAGGTGCATTACAAGTGGAGTTAAGACATGTTTTTCAATCGTAGGACCAGGTATTTCATCATAAATGCAAACGTATCATTAAACGTGCATCATATTGTTGGATGAAAATAAATATAACAGCTTCTTATAATTTTGGTTCAACAGCTTTGCCTTTATGGCAGAATATTCATTTTTGATAGACTACTGCAGTGGCATGAAATGATCTTTTCCACTGGGTCAATTCAGACGCAGCACCTCACAAACGGCTCACAATGTCACTGTAACAAAATGTGCATCTATAACGATATGACAGGACAGTTGAACAGACATTATCAGACAGTTTCCTTAGGGGGAAGTCAATAACTGAAACAACCCACCTGGAAAAGTTGCACATGCATTTCCCATCCTGAAGGTCTCCTCTGCCCTCTCTAGATATCTCCTGCACAGTCTGATCCATGGAACACCACTCCCATCCTAACATCCTGGCCTGTTCCATCTTAAAAACGAGAAACAATGACGGAACTTCTTAGACTAGACTTTCTATTTATCCCGTTTTCCCACTCAGTGGAGAAGTGAGGTCTCGCCGCTGTGAATGCCTCACATTCTGGCTTGTGTCTGGTTTCTATTACACCAGCCTTCTGCCCAAGAAGGGAGTATAAAAAACAGAGAGGCAGGAAAAAAAATCCTCCTCTGGCAAGTGACCCTCATCCACGGGTTCAGACTTGAGGATATCGTACTGCAGATTGAAATGAACACCCAGCTGAGGGAGCGTGTTAATCGCAACACAGTCAACCAACACTCATGTGCAACATTTGCAACACAGATGATGAGGGTCTCTCTCTCTCTCTCTCTCTCTCTCTCTCGCTCTCTCTCTCTCTCCCTCTCTCTCTCTCTCTCTCTCTCTACACATCTCTATCTATATATCTCCACTTCTTGCAGGTTAACCTCTCCATGCCCTCCAAACATTTACACAGCAACAGCAGTAGCTCTGAAAATAGGTGATTTATAGAGTTGTGGCAACCATTTGTAAAAATGCAAAAGGTCATTAAAAACATCCACACCCCTTCCTCTCTCTCTCTCTCTCTCTCACACACACACACATCAAGCACGGTAAATGCAGATTAGCAACCTCTATATTATCTGTAAATTACATAACAGTTTACAGTGGGTGGCAGTTATGAAAAAACAACTTTGGGGAGACAAAGACAGGGAGTTTGAGGACACAACTGACACCGAGACATAAGCCACCTTGCCCCAGTGCAGTTCCGCTAGAATGTAACCAGCAGGTACGCTCAGTCATATCAAGTGTCATAATATTTGGATCCTCAATCCAGGCAGATGGCCAGATAACAGAGCAGTGGATGGGTCGCACTGTGCACTCCAGCTACACGTCTTTTCCGATTTGATGTTTATTCTTCAAGCTTTCACCTCGGCCTGTGGAGCGCAGTAGCACACGTTGTTACTTAAGGCATGTGATGGAACAGCAAGAGCGGCTGTATGTGGAGAGACGTCTCTCTCTCTCTCTCACTCACACACGCACTTCATTACATTTCTTTTGCAAAGTCTGAAATGACACGACAACGTACAGATGAGGAGGTGATTCATGCAAGATTAAAATCCCAAAGGAATTCCTGCATCTCTTTATTCTATGTGCCAGACCTTGCTGTCAAGTTTGGAAAGAGATCAAAACTCAGCTACTTTTAATAGAGGACAGATAAACGGGTTAGTGTCTGGCTTGCATTAATGAAATGTGTCTGTTCATTGTCTCAGTGACCATATTATTATAATGCTACTTTCAAAAGGCCCTCAATAACCCATAGTTATGACCTGTATGCAACAATAAAGTGAAGAAATACGTTCAACAACAACAGTAAGGCCACCATCAATCAGATCTTAGTCCTTAAATGATGATGAAAAATTCTTGGTTTGCTTAATGTACTGTTAGAATATTAGACTGTCTTTAGTTAGTCAGAGCGACACGTCAAGACTGAGACAAGAACATGAGAAGTCTTTGCATTTAGCTTGTATTCTGTTTGAGTAGTTTGTGGTCTAAAGTAAGCTCTGGGAGCCAGCCATCTGGGCCTGCAGGACCTATCCACCAGAGGCCTGGCCTTCAAGGCTCCCCTCTCAGTCTGACTGAGGAGATGTGGCATAGTGAGCGCCACTGGTGCATCGCTGAGGAAAAGAAGACAGGGGATGCTGTTGGAATGACTAGAGCATTTGGGGTTGGGACATGTGCTATCCCTAAGGGACAAATAAGCACGTGTTTTTAAGTTGCAGTGCATTCCTCTCCAACCAAAATCTTCCCATCATCCAAAAGACACAGATGGTCCAGTGAAGATGGGTGATAAATGAATATTCAACTAAAAGTCAATTAGAGTTTATGTTCCTAGACAGTTGGTAGAACTTGCTGCCCATTGGGATTTACAATTAACACACAGAGATTCCACTATGCGCTACTGTAATTTAATTAAATGTCTTTATTAATATACAGGTATTTATACATATATATTTATTCACAGACCTGTATTTTATACAGTTCTGTGTTAAAAATTAATTAATTAGGTGACAGTTATATTTGATGACAAATAATGTAAAATAGATAAGATTTGTTTTTGTTTTCAGTTCTGGTTATTCATCTTTATAACTTACAGCTTTAAAAATCTGATTTCTGATACAAGGTTTTACCTTGAACTGTCTGTACAAAATCCAGAAACTAATTTGCTACTTTATTACAATCTGTCCTTGTCTTTTAGTTTAATTATTGAACAATAGTTAATAATTATCAGTCAGGGATGGTCATGGATTACCATTTATACTCAACACTGGGATGTTAATGTGCTTGTTCTTTGATGATAAATTACCATATACTGTATGTGATAATTCCATCTAATTTTTACAAAAAGAGAGTTGTGTTTCTTTTTCCAACAATTAATCCATTTTTGAAACAGTGTTAAAATATATGCTCAAAATTACTTTGCACAAAAGTGCACAAGTGCATAGAGTCAAACCAATGACCATCTAGGTTTGAATATGTTGTCCCCTGTATCCTCAGACAATTCAGGCTATTGTAGCTTTGGGAAACTGTGGTTCATGTTGATAAATATTGATTGGACTGCCCAGAGTCAGGAAAATATTACAGTATTCCCCTGTAAGACAGTGTTTGACATTGCTCTTGTCACAAGGACTGGCATCATGTGACAGCCAAATGAGAGTGTTTAATATTCATGAGGTTAAAGTTATATTTAGTGTAAAATGTATTTTCAATTGTGGTGACATCTGTGAGAAACAAAGAGCTTTCAAAAACATCTAGTATGATAGCTGACAAATAGGCATGATGACAATGTTTACTGACCTTTAAGACAAAATAAATGAAAATAATCTGACAAATTGTTGTGGTGCACTTGCTGTGTGAACCATTTCAGAAATGTATTGCATTATCTTTTAAATATATACTGGAAATTGTAGAAATATTTGAATGGAATGACTGTTTTAGTCATAGACAGTTTCACCTTTAAGAGGTCACTGGGAGCTGTGAGGGTTTGCAGCGTCGCCGAGTGCTGAAGTGATGCAACATGGAGGAGTGAACATCTCGACAACTCTCTTTGGCCGCCACCAATGTCATCGCAAGAGTTTTATCCACATGTATTTACTGAACAAAGTTGATGCGAGCAGACTGGGGGCTGTGGAGGTCTGTGTTTATGTAACAGATCAAGCTCCACCATGTGACTTGGATGTGCCCCCCCCCTCAGAGAAAAGAGTGACACAAGACGCTAGAGCAAAAAGAAAATAGCTTTTTGGTTGGACTCCTCCTCTCTCGCATCTCTCCTACTACTATCATTAAACTGCTCTTACCAGGCTGTGGGGGGGCTTTCCTATAGGCAGCCTGAGAGTGGTGGCAGTCCCATCTCATTTGTTCATTTTTCTCCCAGTTTCTCAGCCGAGCCTATCTTACCCCCAGGGCGACTGCGTCCCGTGCCAGTTTTACTAAGGCTGCACTCCACTGAAGCGACTGAGATGAAAAGCCTTGAGGTGGATGCCAACAACTTCCCTCAGCCAGGGCTCTGCGTCTCCCACATATGAGCAAAGCAACTTGTATTAAGTGTGTGTATTACACAGTTTTAACACTGCACTCACAAATCAATGGAAACTCGTTTTCATTATTAGTTCAGTTACTAAAAATAAAATTAGCAACGCCACCACTGTGCAAATAAGCACACAAACACATGTTTGGTTAAAACCTTTGAACGTGTAAAGGGACTAAACACATTTTTTTTAACAAAACTGGTATGTTATGTTACACATCTGCACACTCACTCCAAAAACGGCATTTTGACCACAAATGAAATGGAGACACAATACATCATAATTGAACATGCAAGTGAATCAATAAAATAGCAGTTTTAATTTTTTGGTTCCCGCGTCATTATTTTTACGTTCACTGGCTGATGAAATTTCCCATCAGGGCAGTAAAATCCAACACACATCCACCCATCCAAATAAACAAAATAACAACGTTTTGCTTGCAGAGCTGGAAGGCCTTAATCTTTGACATTATCTTGTCTTAACTGGCCATGTCATGGGCTGATCTGGGGCAAGCCCAAAGGAGCAGCAGTCCTAGCCAGGGTCATTTAGACTAGCAGAGATGTGTTTACTGCAGCTCCTTCCTTCCCCAACTCAGTGAACTCCAGACACTGATAGCAACGCTGCAGGACACCTAATGATAACAGCAATATACCCTTGGCCTTTGGCATACACTCGTGCAACAAAAGCTGAGATTAGCTCAACTGTTAATGTGCACATACTGCAGTGTACTAGTTGTTACATTTGACACTTATAGCTCATGTATTAAGAAAACACAATCTGCTGAGCAAAGGCATAGATTGGGCCAGATTTTAACCTTCATAAATTGATTATGTAATAATGCATGAAGTGAAGATTTTCTGTATTCACTAAATAGAAAATAACACCTGCTATTGAATACGTATTAATCAATATAATTATATTTTCACTTTGACAGCCTACATTAGTATGTAGCTTATCTACTTTTCTCCACCAGATGGCAGTCATGTATTCAATTTGCACAGACTTCTCCTAAGCATTTACACACAGTTTAGAAATATGTTTGACTTTCAAACGTGCTTTCTGAGATTAATGACCTGTCTAGGTCACTGTCACTGGCCAGATGAGATAACAGTCCTGATATTGGGAGCAATTTCCCAGTTGACACTAAGTAACATGTGATGGGAAACCATGAAAAAACAAACTGTCCTGTTCATGACATCACAGCTGAATCGTATACAGAATTTATGATTTAGCATTTTGAGGCATTTCATGCATCTAATTATGATAGCTTAGGTGAGAAAAGGTGAATACTGTTCAGTTCATCAAAATGGTATTGTCATTTGCTACAGTGCACTGCAATATGCAAGCATTCCCTAGAAGTCCCAACAACTGAAACTATTCACAAAATGCTACACCAAAACAGGAAGGCTTGTTGTAATCTCATTGTTTCAGGCTTTGAGGACTGCTTTCCGGTTAAACTGCTCGCCCCTCTGTACCACTGAAATAGGTTATTTTCTTTTTTTCATTTGAAAAATTATAACTCTTACTTAATGTTTTTGTTTTATTTTGCTTTACCATTCAAATTCACAGGATATAAACCAACACCTTGCTTCAGTATTCAGTGGTCTACCACAACGACATATACATTTGAGTCTCTTTGGCAACAAAACAACTGTTCTTGTGGTAGAAAATTACTGCATATGCACATTGTTGAACCCAAATTTAACAAGCAAACCTACTTATTTTCTGCCAGTTGACTTCAAGTTGCCCATGTACATATCCAGTTGAATTCAAATGCTGGTAAAAATGAATTGTTTATGGGTATAAATCCAACAACTGTATGCTACAAGAGCCCTCGGCATAATCCACAGCACCACAGTGAAATAAAGGACAATGAGAAGCTGTACTACCTGTCCATGTGGATAAAGCAGGAGCTTATTCTATGCTTTATGGTAGGTCATCTCGGGCGGGCATCCAGAGGCATCGTTTCACTGCTCAGGCTCAGAAACAGGATGCGAGAGACAATGGGTCATTTTTCTTCAAAACCCCTCACCACCAAGTACAGGCAGGACACTCAGGAGACCAACATCCTGCCAAAGGCCCCATTGTTCCCCAGCCTGTCCGCCTGCTCCGCCATGACCACTGACTGACTACTACTACCATGCCATTCATTCACCCAGAAATTAACTGACTTAGTTCTGGACCTCCAAAACCTTGCATTTCCTGATTTAGCTGTGTAAGTGTGCATAACTGTGTGTGTGTGTGTGTGTTTGTGTGTGTGTGTGTGTGTGTGTGTGTGTGTGTGCCTGCCTGACATGTGAGATTACTACCAGTTATCCACAGTTATTCACATTATTTCCAACATAATTGTATTTAGGAGTTTAGTCAACATCTAGTGCATTTCTGGGTTTAAGTACACATTTTATTATCTGATCTTCATGTTGTGAAGAATATTTGTGTATGAATTATTGGGTTTTCTTTGCCACTTTGAAAGGTTATTTTCAAGGCCAAGAAAGCTTGTGTAAGGCTTTTCCTCAGCTGGATGCAGAGGGATGTTTTGTCGGCAAAATATCAAAAAAATTCAACTTGCTCAGCTCTAAGTTAATAAAACACAGATGTTTCTCTGAAAAGTTAACCTAAAAGTCATAGAGCTATTCAATGATCAACTTGAAAAATAAATACTCATCAGAAACTGCATTTCAAACGATTTATACATAATAAAGACTTCAGCTAAATCTGGTTCAAATGCATTGATATCTGCATTTCTCTAGCTCTATTGATCTAGATCTTACTCAGTTATCGTTCCACTGAAATAATGTACTAAACTGTGTGATAATATCATCAAGTTATCATTATATAAGTACAACAAGATCAGAGAAGAATTTGTTCATTTTAAAATGGTCTTTTACATAGATACTTCATGGGCTAAATCACAAAAAAACTTTCAGATAGAGTTATGAACTTACTCGTACTTAAAAATACTGACTACCTTTGTATGTCAGTAGTAAGAGATCTATTGCGTGCCTGTCTACCTCTAAAACAGTGGGATCCCCCTATTACTTTACTGTGCTGTAAGATAATATTGATGTTTTACGCATCAATATTGCTTATGTTGCAATATTGCTATTGCTTAAACTAACTTAAGACATACTACACATGTTCCACAATAAATGCATTTTAAATGAAAGCCTTTGGAAGTCCTCTCTTGGAAAGCCCCCTCAGCAAGACAAAGAGATGAGTGAACATTATTGAAAGGTTCCACATGAGGAACTGTGTGTGAGTGTCACTTTTATTTCAGTTAGGAAAGACTTCAGTATGAGTGATCAAATATTTCACACATGCATAATAAAGATAAGAAATGTGAACAGTCTTTGACAATTAGACCCCATTGTGATGTCGTCATATTTTATGGGAGGGTAGAGAAGCTGTGAGCAATATAGGATAGTGAACTTCTGATTAGCTTGACCCTGACACTGAATGTGGTGAACTTGAAGTGAATAGGGTGGAGCAGGTTTCCAACAAATCTGTGCAGATTTGTTGGAAACCTGCAACCCAACAGGTCTGACAGTTGACAGAATGCTGAGAGGAAAACAGGTTTGACAACAATAGCAATATGATTGGCTGATGGAGATCATGGCAAAATCTGGTTTGATAGGTGAGAGAATAAACACCCATAATCAGCTGACTGAGAGAAGCAGAGAGAGAGAGAGAGAGATGTGAATGAATGACACACAAAGATAGTTTTCCTGACTAAACCTAAGATGAGCTTCATTAGACAAGTTACATGTAATGACATGTCTGCCTAAAGCTAATGTTCATTGTTTTGTTTTATGTAAGGGGTTAACACATTTTCCTTTCAAATTCAGAGACTCGAAATGGTGATCCATGTCACAAATGAACATGTTAAGGTATATAACTACATTTAAAGGTAAAAAAGTATATGGATATATGGAGTATAATTAGATTTTAATTCTCTGAAAATCAAGATTCTGTAAAAAACGCCTAGTCTTATAAAACAGCGTAGTCGGCTCAGTGGACTGATAGTGACTACGTCGTTTACAGTAAATGTGGCTGCTGAATAAGCTCTATGTTGCTAAAACAAAGTGCTGATCATGGGTTATTGAGTAATTACATTGTCAAACAAAGTATGTCACAGGTTTAACTGTTGTTTCTACTCCAGTCTCATTAAATCAATAGACCATAGCATCATAAAATCTCATAAAGGTCTTTATTACAGGTTGATAAAATCTAAAAACAGACACACATTATTACATGGTCATGTTAAGAAGCTATGATTAATAGGTCACAGGTGCAGTTTCAAGACTTCCCTGACTAACGTTGACCTTCTAGGGAAACCAGTTCAATGACGTTTAATCTCTGCATGTCCCAAAAAGACAGATTGCTATCTTGAAGTTTCATACATATGTCAGACGGAAAAACACCTGCCCTCTCTGATATTGTTACACAAACAGAGGTCATTGTATTTTTTTTCAACAAATGAACTACAAACAGAAATGTAAAGTATAAACAATGTAAAAGAAAGAAATGTAGAAGAATGTTCCCACTGGCTGTGTTGCTGCCCCGATTCCCTTTAAGTCTGATAACTCCAAGTGTGAAATGGCATGTCTCCTAGAAACACAATTGTCAATTTAAAGCTTGATCAAAATCAAAAAAGGTTTTATTAGAGAAATACAAATAATTGATTGGTTTAATATCTGGGTCTGTATCGAAACTGAACTTCTCTGGTGGGTTGCATCGTTCCAAAGCCCCATCGCCTGAAATCAAATTCGGGTATCTCCTCATCAGGATTCTTCAGCTCAATCTCAAAATAGGCCAACATTAGGAAAGCAAACTGTTTCAGTTCATTGGTGGCAAAGAAACGGCCAGGGCACATGGAGACCCCAGCACCCCAGGGCATGTTGTAATACTTCACTTTCTTCCCTGCTTTGTAAAACACAGTTTTCTTTGTCCCGTCTGGATTCAGAAAGCGGTCATATTTGAATGAATGTGGGTCAGGGTGGATCTCTGGGTCAATCTGAACGGCACTGTAAGGAAACAGTGCCATTCTGTCACCCTTGCGAAGGAAGTATTCACGCCCATCAGCCATCTTGAAGGTCATATCCTGGAGAACTTCTCTGGTGAGGAGGGGTGTGGCAGTGAGACGGAGGACTTCTTCTATTGCACTGTCCAGGATTGATGTTTTCAACAGCATTTTATGGGTCAGGTTGATTAAAGGGCCACCACGTTGGAGTTCTTGCCCAGATTCCTTCAGAATCTGATTTATCTCTTCCTTCACTGCTGTCATGGCTTCTGGGTGTTTCATGAGGAAGAAGAGCAGCCAGAATGCAGAAGGACCTGTGTTGCCCTGAGAGGCCCAAAGAAGCACAAACATGTACCTGTTTCTCATTGACTCCTTCATACCCAGCTCCTCTTTGGTCTGCTGCATGTCCCACACCCAGCAGCTGATGTTGTCCTTGGTCTTCGTCTTCTGCACTGACAGAGAGTTCCAGAAGAATCCGGTTAGCCGTGTTACTTCCATCCTTTCCCACGGTGTCAGGATCCCATAAGCCAGGTTGGGGAAGAGTTGGTCATATTTACGAAACTCGTAAAATAAGGCTTCTGATTCAGCTCTGTCTTTTTCTTTGGCTTTTTCCTCACTTACTTCTGTCTTGGGTGACACATTTCCATACAAGGATAAGTAGCCAGCCCTAAAAAGAATATTGTAGCTGTACATAAACAGTCCGTCTTCCATCCAGGTCCTTTGGTTTGTAGCTGAGCTGATGTTGTGCAACATCAGGTTCTGCAAATTACTCATCATGGCTAGTGTCATTACCTCCAGGCCATCCCCTTTCAGGTGCTTGTTGCTGGACACCTGGAGAATGTGGTGGTCATTCTCTATAGCTGCGTAGCCAAACACTTTTCGCACCAGATACACTGCAAATTTGCTGAAGTCAAGTTTTTCTCGGCTCTCCTTAACAAGTGCCCCAAATGATAGGGGGTCCTGAAGGAATGTAACATAAAACCCTCCCATTTGTACAGTGAACACATCACCATGCTTTTCCTTCATCCTCTCTAGGAACTTAAATGTGTTCCTGCGAAACTCTAAGACATGACCCAGCCAAGGGATGAGCCCTTTATCCAAAGGGGGTTCTCCTGGTCGCCGCTGTCGGAATACCCCGAGTAGGTACAGCCCTCCAATCAGAGCGGCAAGGAAGCCAAGGACAATTGGCAGCAGCAGTTCCATGACTGATTCCTCTGTGAGGCAAACAGTGGTTTGGAGGTAAGGTTCACATTCTGCATTATAAACAGACTTTTGCTCCTCCCATTGCTTGTGGGATTGGTTTCAACATTCCAGGAACTACATTACTGTATAACAGCACTATTTTTCCATTTAAGCAGGAAGCACTTGCATATGCACTTTTACATGAAATGCAGAAGAAGATATCTTATAATGAAAACATAAAGGTCTCCATTTGGACTTGTTTGTGCCATACACTCTGTGTCCTCCAAGGCATGAAATGATGGTGGCTTGAAGTAACATACAATGTGACTTTAATGTGATGTTAACTTAGGTAAGCATACATAGGTAAGTGTATTTACTTGAGTTGAATCCAAAATCCAATGGAATCTTTACCCGTCTCTAGCTGGGAGAAGGGTAACCTTATTTGAATTTGTAGTGAAACTGCATGCATACGAGTTAAATACTCCTCGCCAGGAAGTTACTTTCACACATTCATGTGCTTTGATATGAAATGTAGAAGACCAGTAATGAGTCATGTTACATTATGTTTCATCCATATATATTACAGTGTAAACATAAGAGCCGGGCGTCTGTGGCTGAGAGGGTAGTGCGGTCGTCCATTAACCCCAGGGTTGGTGGGCAAGACACTGAACCCCGAGTTGCCTGAACTGTGTGAATGTGTCTCCCCTAAATGTGTGTTTGTCTCCCCTGTGATTGACTGGCGACCAGTCCAGGGTGTTCCCCCGCCTCTCGCCCAATGTTAGCTGGGATTGGCTCCAGCCTGGGATAAGTGGTATGGAAAATGAATGAATGAATATAAGAGCCTTTAATCCTGTTGGGCTTTTTTATGCCACACAATTATAGCATTTAAATTAATACGGTATGGAGAAAGCATGATATAGGTAAGTAGAATATGAATAATTAAATCAGAAGTATTTGACAAACGTGTCCACAAACAGGCCACATTATAATATAACTTGTTTCACCTAATTTGTAGCAGTAGCTGATGACACGATATAAAAATGTAAAGATACACCAGATATGGTGAATCATCCACAAATCTCCAAAATACAATTTAGCTCGGTCAAAATATTGAAAAAACATGGCTCAGTGTTAAAGAAACTGCATAAACACAGAAAAGAGAAAAATGCAGAAAATGCATTTAAAAACATGGAAACAACCACAAATAAAATCCACTAACAACATAAGTCATAAAGGAGTATCACAGGATGAGGCATCTTTAAGATTTAACACTAGAGTCTAATATCTGAATATAATGGATGCAGGTGTATTGGGCAGTGTGTGGGTGGACATGGTTGAAAGTGCATGTTTGTACTGATGCTGGCACGTCTGTATTGAGCATTTGTACAAAGGTATGTGTGTTTTGAGCATGGTGTGTTGTCATTATGGAGTAGGGGGGTGCATAACACCCTCCAGGCACTGAGGCATCCAACTGGCAGTCCAGCATGTCGAGGATTTCCAAAGTCTGCATCTGTGCTGCTCCTAGACTACGTAAGTGGACACACAGCACCACCTACTGGAACGTATCTTCGTATGTAAAAGGCAGCAGTGACAGTGTGTTCACTGTGAAACCATACAGTCTATGTGTGAAAACTACAACCTGTTTGTAAGCTTTATATATGCAAGGCATATTGAATTGTTTGTATTGAGTTTAAATGCTCTCTAATGTTCGGCTAAAGGTGCACCTGTCAAGATTGTGATTTATAAACATACTGAATATATATATGTTATATGTTATACTGAAAATAAACAGTTGGAAATATGAAAAACAGCTCTGTATTTGTGTAGGCTACAGTGTTTGGATGAAATGATTCTTAGTCAGAAATGTAATAAAGTATTTCTTGGTCTACCAAATCTTATAGAGGCATCCATTAATTACTTATCTCAAAATATGATTTTAATCCACTATCTGTGGATCCATTAGATTAACTTCATACCCCTAGCTCTGAAGAGCAATGAAGTGGCAACCGATGTACATCACATTTTAATATCTTTTCATAGCTTTCTTACAGCTCTGATATTTATGACCATCTTCTCATAGTTCTTTATCCTGTTAATATTGTTCACCCTCTGCCAATCATCTGTCACTCAACACAACAAGCATCTATTCTAGTGGTGTGAATTTGTATGTATTTTTTTATGATTTATGAGCAGTTTAGTGTGCAAATATATGAGGTAAAACAACTCAGACAGACACACGTGTTTTGCACAAGAGAGAGCAGCTGAGACTGAGTCAAATAGACTGGGCAAAGTAGACACTTTTTTAATTAATTTAAAGTCATTCTGTTTAAAGTTACATCCATTGTCTACTTGTTGTGATATCATTGGTATTGCAAAGGTAGAGAAAGTATGTGGTGGTTAGGATGTAAAGTGGGACGGTCCTGACGGCAAAGGTCAGAAGAGATCACCAAACAGGAAATTTGGTACTTGATACCATCAGATCCAACCAGGCTTAGATGGAATTTCCTGAGTGTCTGTATATAATTATCATTTTCATTTAGGCATGAAATGTTTCTTTAATGTTGTTTCATATTACTCTAAAAACACTTGACTGATTATGTTGCTGGGAACGACACAAATGTGGGTTACATAATCACATGCAATAGACATTTGCAGAATATTTTTAAATACTTTTAAAATAATTCTCAATGTTACTTCTCCAGGTCAGCAAAGACATAAGAAACATAGGATGGATCAGCAGACAGTACGAGGGACGACACTACCTAACACGAAACAACAACAAGTGGAAATAAATATAAAATGCGTATTAAATTATGTTTGATGGTTGTCTGGAAGATAAGTGATGGACTGTTTGCAGCTCTCCTTCCTTTATCTCTCTGCTTTAATCTATGGTGTACATCAGGGCCTGGTGCATGATCAGTGGGAACTGATAGTCCATAACTGCATAAAGGAAATGCCACAGGCTCATTAGGGCTTCAAAGCTGTTTTTGATCCGTTTTCAAGAAGGTTAAACACAGTGCAGAAGCTTTCACAAAAACATGGCAAGTTGCTGTTGTTAAGATACCAAAGACGTGTTCTGCTTTAGCTTGTTTGGGTGTAATTTTATACCCCATGAACAATATAAACAAGTACAAAATCTTAAAGTTAGTTTTAAGCCCACCAGATTGGTTTAAGTTCGCCCTGCCACATCAGGCTTAGGTACAATTATTTCCAAGAAGACGTACAACTAATAATTATGCATACATTAATTAGCCTAGTAAATATTTCTGTCAACAAAACTGTCTTTGTATGCCTCTTGGGTGGTGGATTCAACAATTTAAAGGCAGAATTAGAAGTTGTTGGTAATGTTGTTGGTAATTTTAGGGTATAGCCCCAAGAGGCTTTTTTAAAGTCTAGACAGAATTATGCATCTGCAACGCGTATTTCATAAATTTTGGGCTTTGACTATGAAATTTTGTAGGGGGCGTTATCGAGCCGTTTTGCCACACCCATTTCCAAGACCCATGTCAGACAATAAAATCATGAGTTTTCAATCATCCTTAGCCCCTAAAATAACTGCTTCCTGTCTCATGGCAAACAAGGCGTTGTCACGGCTGTCCTCTTCTTTTATTATCGTAGGTATCTTTTATAACACTTACCACTTTGCATGGCGGTCAGTCTACAATGACACAAACATTAGTATTGGAAGAAAATATTTATATACCTTCAAATATCCCAAATGGACAATATAAAATGCATAATAACTGTGAACAACTACCCTCATGGATGATTTAATGTTGCAACAAAACTTGTATGAATAAGTAAATCACACAATATTACATTATCACACTGGAGCATCCTTTATGGAGCCAAGAGGGCAGCTAATGTGTCCAAAGATGTAGGCCTACATATTTTATCTGAAAACCTATTTTATCAGACAGATTACGTTCGATATAACTACACCCTGACTGACATCCATCCAATCCTGAACATGTCCTTGGCTCGTCACCGAGGGGTTAGAAAAACTGGCTCATTACCATACAAGGAAACAGAGTCTTGGACATGTGAGTAAAAAAGCGTTTTATGTGCCGACTGACGACGTATGATCCCTCTGGCTTGCCATATTGGCCATCACAGAGACGTGAAGCAAGAGCATTCACTTCGACCTATCTTCATCTTCGTTTATATACCGGTAACTGAGGCATTTTACATGTTAGATCATTGAGGCAGCGAATAGCGTAGAGAGGTATCATACAAAAGCGTGATCCAACGTGGTGTTACTTAGAGACAGAGAAAGAGCGCCCTCGTGAGGGAGGCGCTAGTTTCCCTAGTTACTCCCACAATATAAGTTTGTGTCATTGAGAAAAAGACCGCACGCCTCTCAAATTCGGTTACTGCCTTTGATTTTTCGATGGGGTTGTACAACTGATGCTGCGTTCACTGGATTTACTATAACCGATGCTGCCTAGGTAACATTTTGTTACGTTGCGTCATGTTTAGCCAACTTGCTGTTTAGCTTAGGGCTAAAATGTCATCGTTAAGACGTCATGTCCACAAATCCACCTGAGAGCAAACGTAATTGCTTTTATGTGCAATTACTTACTCCAGGTCAAAGGCACATTTTTATTTTATTTATTTTTTGTTTTGTAGTCACAAATTTAAGGCCCTTATTTATATTGTGTAGATGTTAGCCAAGTGCGAACACTGACACACTCATTTACAACTCCAGGGTACACGTCGGTGTAACGCAAAACAAGGAATGTCATCGGAACATGAACTGAGACGGGAGCACTAACTTACAACCTGAAAGCGTTTCTCTGTCTGTCGTATTTTCTCCTGCGACGTGAACGCAACACACTACACAACCCGCCGACGTCAGACCTACGCACACCGGCACTCACGTCACATAGCCGGCTCCGTACTTCCTACGTGCACTACGTGCTACCTGACGCTCACAAAACATCTCCGGGTGTTTTTATTTACAGGCGATTCAAATAAGAGACGCGGTCCTTTTTGGAAACGGGTAAGAGTCATTCCAACGCGCTGTGGCGTAATGGTTTT
Source organism: Gadopsis marmoratus (assembly GCA_036023855.1). NCBI lineage: Eukaryota > Metazoa > Chordata > Actinopteri > Centrarchiformes > Percichthyidae > Gadopsis > Gadopsis marmoratus. The sequence goes on from JAVQJF010049969.1 coordinate 17,339, forward strand.
TTTTTTTAAGGCTACGTAGTCTTATTTGATCCTCTGCGGTGTTTCTGGCGTTTGGCCTCGGAGCAGCACGTACGCCACTTTAACAGGCTGCACGGCGCCACTTTAACAGGCTGCACGGCGGCTCGGCGTGTCTCAAGAGTACGTCGGCTGGATTTAATGAGGCCTCTTTCTCTTTAAAGTCAGTGTCCTGCCGCTGCCCTTCACGTGTGACCTCTGGGAGCAGCTCACGGGGCGTTGACGTGAACCCGGAACGGTTCAACTAGTGTTTAGTGGCTTAAAACCCCGAGCTGGTCCACAGCGGTCATTTAGGGATGCAGGATGTCGCCTGTCAGTAATATTTGGGAATAACCTCGAGCTTACAGTCACGCCGAACTGTTTCTTTTCTTTATAGTCACGATGTCCAGTTACGACGAGAACGAATCCAAGTTCCTGCGAAAAGCAAAGGAGAATCCGTTTGTCCCAGTGGGTGAGTAGCTCACATCTTGGGTCCTAATAATAATAATAAAAAAAATTAAATTACATTGAAAGGTTAACTGAACCCCCCCCCCCCACTGTTTGTACTATTTGTTGTTGTTGTAAAAATTATTACTATGACTTTTAGTTCAATAGCTACATGCAAAGTTGATCTGCCTTTGTGCTCCGTGCAGGGATCGCTGGGTTCTTTGCCATCGTTGGCTACAGGCTGCTGAAAATGAAGAGTCGGGGAGATACAAAAATGTCTGTTCACCTGATCCACATGCGTGTAGCTGCGCAGGGCTTTGTGGTCGGAGCCATGACTGTTGGTACGCAGCTCGGTTGCGTTGTTTCACTTTTATCACATTTGATTGGGACTAAAACTGTTCTTTGCTGGCGACATTAAGGCCATTTTGCTTGTCTGTAAGTTTGAGCTGTAGTTTCATGTTTATGATGGCTTCGGGGTCGTCATGTAACGTTCCCCCCTTGTTTCTCTGTTTTCAGGGGTCCTGTTTTCGATGTACAGAGACTACTTTGCAAGACCCAGAGAAGAACAGAAAGCTGTGGATGAAAAGTGAAAATGTACTTTTATTTGACAGATACGTTAGTCCCTTACTATTATCTCATATCAAGGGTGTGTAGAAGTTTATTTTTGTATGCGTCATAATTTTTGTTCTGCACACATCCCGTCAGCAGCTCACCGTTTACTGTAAATAGTTATAACTTATTGATTACACTTCCTATACTCCACAGTCGAGTTAAACCTAGATTTAAAGATCACCACAAACGGCAGGTAGTCTGACCTTTCGCCCCCGTTTCTAAGTGTTTTGTCGTCTCATACCAGCTATATTCTTTAACGTACCAATGTAAGGATTTTTGCCAAATCAATAATGCTTGCACCTTCACCCACTTTTTTTAAAATGGGCATCCCAAGGCCTGTGCTTTCACATTATTTTAACAAGGACACACATGATTTTTGATTCATTACAGTATCAAATTATCCCACAGAACACATTTATATAGACACAAGCACATAGAGATGGGAAAGGAACAAAGACCACAAAGGTATCTTGTACAAATTAAATGGGCAATTTCATCCAATAGCCGTTTATACTGTACAAATATATTGTAATGGCCAAGTATTTTCTTTTTAAATATTTTTATCATTACGCTGACACACGGGGGTCCAATGTTTCATTACAGCATCTTCACAAGTCTTCACGAGACACATGATCTAAACTAACACCCAGACTGCAGTAATCTATACACTATTATCATAGGCATATCTTGTGATATGTTTAAATAGATGCCTTAAGTTATTCACAAAGTTGAGTTTAATGTTGACAAATACATAGTTATTTTTGAAAGTTTGTTTCTTTGTTTTCTTTTTCTGAAAATAAAAATTGCCACTCATAATTCTGAAATTGTGCTGTGTATACATTTTTGAAACTTCACTGAAAATGTGTCTTGACTGCGGCTTATTCATAACAAATGCCAACATATACTGAGTTGCCAGTTGATTATGTACTATAGCTAAAACTAATAGAACAGTCTGTTCATTATAACTAAGGACATACAGTACATTTATGGGTTTTTTAAACATGGAAGGTATGTAACTATATAGTCAGTATCTTCCAACCTGACAACAAAATGAATGTGCTATTGTGTATTTCCCAATTATATACCCCAGTCTACCTTCAGGAGTTTGCCTAAAGCTGCTTTGCAGAGTTTCTCGCCCCCTCGTGGTCAAATAAAGATATTGCTCAATGATAAAGGCTTGACTAGTTTTATTCAAGATTCAAGAGGTTTGTTGTCATATACAGAGCAGAAACACGGTGGATACACTGAGTAATGAATTTCTTACTTTGCGAGTTCCCTTCACACAACTGAAAAAACAATTTAACTGAACTAAATAAAGGAATGAAACTTAGCTAATGCAAATAAAATAGGTACATACATTAATCAAGTACTGTACAAAAGAGGTAGACTGCAGTCAAAATATAAAATTAAATTATTGGTGCAAATGTGTATGTTGTATAAACATGCAAAGACATGAGATATGTGCTAATGTTACACAGATATTTACAGATGCGGCATCGAGATGATATATGTTAAAGTGTTCAAAATTGCAATGTGCAGGTCACATTGTCATTGTTGGAGGGCATTGAAACAGTTCAATAGTCAAGTCAGTGATTCAGTAGCCTGATGGCCTGTGGATAAAATCAGATTTTTAGTCTGGATGTCTTTGCTTTCACACTCATGTAGCGTCTGCCAGACGGCAGGAGTGTGAACAGTGTGGGTGCGGTCATTGATGATGTCGTGTGCCCTCTTTGTGACCCGGGTGTTGTAAATGTCCTGTAGTGGTGGGAAGGCTGCCCCACATTTTATATTTCCATAGGAGAAATACTATTACTCACACATTATCAATGGGTCTTAGCAAGTTTTCGAACACTTTTTTTTGGTTTGAGCTTACCTGCTTTAAACAAATATATTTTTTTGCTGTGGTATTTGTGGCAAAATAAGTTTGAGCTATCTCACCCTTTTCACTGTAATATTAAGATATTCCAAACAACTTATAATGCTACAGAAAAATCGAATGTGCCAGTAGATAGGAAAAGCTGGACAACACTCATTACTTTGGTCAAGTTTAGCTAGGAATTATTTATTCAGTCAAGACGTTTTGCAATTGTCTTGTCCTAAATCTTTTGAGTGCCGTTGGGCTTCTTCTTCTTCTTCTTCTAGCAAATTCAAAATTTGCTGGACCAGCTGAGGGAGCTTAAAGATGAAATTGTTCGGCTCTTCAAACCTCTGAGTGAAAAGGATTTTGAATTTGAACACCTGAAAAAGAAAAGAGAAGAACGATTTTTAACAGGTATAATGCCACTTATTTTGACCACAGTGATGTTATGGATGTGTCACACGTCCTCATGACTCATCCACTCATTCGTTTAGGCACATCGGGCGTAGCAGGGGATATAGCAGCCACCAAGATTGTTGAGCTGTGCAGGGAGAATAGAGAGCTAGCTGCTGAAATTCAGCGAGAAAAGATTAAATCAAAGCAAAACAACCACAGAATCAAAGAGCTTAAAAAAGAGGCAACAAAGTTTTGCATTTAACGAATCATTTCATTAGATTTGTTTCATGTCGGCACACAACAATTTGTTTTAAACTATATCTACACAAAGACACATTGTTTATAATTATTTTTGTAAAATGATAGGATTTATTACAGAGGGAATAATTGAATAAATCTTTGGAATATTATGCTACTTTCTATTTCTGCAGGCCACTTTAGTGCACTCTCCACCTGGGCAAAAGATTGACACAAAGTCACAGGTCATCTGAAGACTCAGGTCATTTTTGACATAAAGATTTCCCAAAAGGATATTTTTATGTCTTCTTATCTTGGATGATTGCAACGCAGTCTGAGTCATATATCATCTGTTCACAAAAGCAGGAAAATCCTGTGGTGAAATTACTGCAGGAAAAATTAGCTGCTGCCCAGCTGAAAGTGTCTGAGCTTCGCAATCAGGTTCAATCCGTCAAACAGGAGTTGAAAGTAGCTCAGAAGGTGGTATATATTTTTTCCTGTCTAGACTTAACTGCTGAAGAAGAATGTCACATATTCATATGATTAATCATTAGTGACTTCCGTACTCCAAAATATGAACGGCCCCTGCTGTTGTAGGTTTTGATCAGTGAGGCTGGAGAGGAGGTCCACCTTCAGTAATTACTAAGCTGCCCTGGGAGCTTTAGAGGTCGCTCTCAGCAGATACTGGCTCTCCAGACAAGGGTAAGCTAACTATAAAATTATAGCTTAAATCATAATGTGCTTCTGAAATTAAGGTTACAAAGTTCTTTACGGACTTAATAAAGTGCTCTGCAAAGTCACTAATATAAGATATTGTGACAGGTAGTATATATGTGTATTTGAACACTGTAAGAGCCTGGTTCATATGCCAGCGGAAAAAATGTATAGTTAAGAGGTTAAAAATGCATCTTATAATTTAATGTTATTTGTGACTTGGTAAAAAGATAATTGAAATAAAAATAATCAAGAGAAGCAGAAGCAGCAGACCCAGATGCAGGAGGTGCTGAGTCAGCTCAGCGAACAGCAGAACGTACAGAACAAGGAGATCCAGCAGAGCCCGAGACAGCGGCTGAGCAGTGAGCCTTCAGAGCACAACGCTCTCATCCAGAATCTTAAGCAGATGGTTGGCCAAGATCAAAGAACTACAGGAGTAAATCCAGCAGTTCAAGGTAAACCAAAAAAAAATCATGGGAATTACTATTGTATTGTATTTGGCTTTGTAGAAAACTGCACAAAATTTGAGATAAAAGTTATTTGTCCATTCAAACTTTGACCTGGCCTGTATTGCAGGAAGAGGGTGCGGAAAGTCAGTCCAGCCTCAAGACAACAATTTGCAGTTCAGGTTTTCCCCCTGAAGAGGGAGACATTATCAAATGAATGACATCTTCAGGGTATGTGGTCTAATGGTAATCATGCTAAATGATAATTGGAGGATGAATATTGTTAGTTTACTTTAATGGAATTAGTCACTGACAGTCACTGTTGGTCTTGTATTAACTTCTCCTCTGCTGACTGCTACAGTATGACTGGGTTCTAAGATCTTGTCCAGCCTGTGTGGTTAATAATTCACTTTGGCTAATGTGAGATTTTCTGTAATCAGGTTTTTGATTTAGTTTGATGCCTCACAGCTTCATCAGTGTATTCTGCTGGGATTACTTTTAATATGATTGTCTGTCAATTGTCTTTCCAGATCAGTTTCTAAATATGGTCATAAACTGGTTCTGCCTGCTGTGGGAAGTAGTATAGAATTCAAGTAAGTGGACAAAAAGCCGCTCTATTTTTACCTTCCCTGATACATTGCTACACATCCATTTTTGTACCACTGATAAATGAATTAGCAGCAAAAAAGATGTTTTAATATTATATGATTTTGTTTGTCAGGGGTCCAAGTTCTTCAAAATGTCCACAATGTTCAGCAGATGTGAGCGCACTGATGACCCAGTGTTATGAATATAATCTCCTCTGCGTGGAGAAGGACAGACTCCTTGAGCTGGTTAACGTCCTACAGACAAAGTAATATATATATTGTAAACATTGTTTTTCTCTCCACTTGTTCTCAATTTTCTACTGTCACTGGTACATGGTGTTTTGTCGAAATGCATATACTGGAGAAACAAAATCAAAATGTCTCGACAAAATAAGGCAATCACTTTGTACAAACAACACTACAGCTAGATACGTAACAGCATCGTCATGCTGTTGTTGCTGGCTATTTGTTTTTGCTAAAATGATCTAATGCTAGACTGTCTAACTTAAAGACTAATGTCAGCAGCTGATTTTAACATTAAGACCATTAACTTAATATGCCTTTTTTAAATGTTGTAAACAGGCTATGAGTGTATTATTATTACTTGTCACACAGTTTGTTTGGAGCTACGTGTCAGGAAAATGATTCACACGAGGAGGACTGAACCTTTTGAAATGTAATTTCTCATATTTTATTTTCATTTGGAAATATTGACAGTTTGTCTTTCACATCAAAATGACCTTGTCTGATAAGGTGTGAAGGAACATTGCAACGCTACACCACTATACTATGAATTTGTAGTCCATTGTATGTGGCTGAGCATTGTAGCGTTGTTTTCACTAGGGTTCATTTAATTTTTTTTGTACAAATCATGACTCAGTGGTGAACTGAAGCCAAGAGTTTTACAGGTTTCTTTGACAGCCTTCAGCCTAAAGTCAGTATTAGAAAAATCTATTATCACATGTAGCAGAGGTCAAAGTAATTACATTTTCTACCTCTTCCTTCACTAGAATCAAATAACATATCAAATCTGAAATTGGATTATTTAATTAATAAACCATTAGAAAAGTAATAAAGGCAAATTCCTTAAGTTTATGAATGTTAATATAAAAATAAGTAAGTAAATCTGTCTATTCATTTATCTATTTCCAAGTTTCATTAGTCCATCTCTACAGTCACCATCAAGAGGGCTGACATTATTTTTAACTAATATGTAACTATCAGAGAACTTAAGTCTTCCAGAGAGAACGAGATGATCCAAATGTTTTTGGGGGCAGAACAGAAGTACCTGGAGGAGCACCGCAGGACAGGGATCCTGGAGCAGCAGCTGGGGAGGATGCCAAGGCTCAGTGACTCATTCCATTTTTGTCTTTTTTATTTTATTTTTCATTTTTTTTAATGCTCTGACTCATCAGTTTCTCCCTTGTCTGTCTCGTTTGTGACTATCACGACTCTGTCCCCCAGGAGCAGTATCCCTCAGCACTAGGGTGTCAGGAGTCGGAGCAACAGGAACTGTCCACACACAAACTGAATAGACTGTCCAACAAGTCTGTTGGCGTTTGTACACATTTCATTTCTGACTTTGACAGCACTGTCGATGTCTTGAACTGGTTCTGAAAACAAGCAAGATTTTTTAGTTTTTCCAACTAAAACTACACCCGATGACAGAAATAGTCATGCATGGCAATGGACACACTGCCCATGGACAGTGTTCATTCTAACCCTCATGTTTGCGCTACACAGAGATGTTCATGTTGCTCTCGCAATGTATGTTGTTTCCTGGCTGGTCATTTAGCTGGAGGAAATGGAGGCGCTGGGGGCATCGCTAAAGAGCACTCTCCACCATGACCAGCAGCTCTACAGTGATGTGATGAGACAAGTCAAGCGTGTTTTCCTGCAGGCTCTATGACAGCCCAGACAAGACACTAACCAGGGGAAATCGCTGGTCCCTGCTCAACCTCACGTCCAGCCGAGCCCTACCTTCTCCTGTCACATGTGACAAACCACAGCCGCAGCAAACAGGCTCTCCTCTTCTGCCACGCAAACATCATACAGATTTCCGCGTCTTTCTCCATTTGAACCCTCAAAGACAGTTCGTGATGGTGTCTTTGTGCATTCGGTGTCCTCAATTTAACTACTTAAGTTCCGTGTGTTGCAGAGATTTCAAGTTACCCCTGGCATCAGACAGGTGTTTGACACTGATAGGATGTCTCACCATGGTTTTATATCTTGTCTGCTTGCTGTTTTAGAAATGTCTCTGTCACATTTTATAAATCTATGTGTGTCTTTTGCTCCACTGCTACATTTAAGTATTTTTGTAAACTGCTGGGACATCCGATTTAATCAATAAAAAGGGAACCAAGTCTTATCCAAATGTTTTGAATATATTGTTTACCTTCATGGCTATGACCCTCCTAATGTACTGAGTTTCTTTTGGCTCCTGATGGTTGTACATAAATGTGTGACAGGCCAATCCAAATAGTAAACACCCCAGTTAAGTTCCCAAATAACTTCAATATTCCTTTTGAATATTACTGCTAATCACTTCTGACTTGAAACCAGCTGTGTGGGAATAGTGGTTGAAAATGCGGGACTCAAGCTGCATAAACTCCCACTGTAGTCCTCCATGCACTCCCAAGAGCATGTCACATCTATGTATGTATGTGATCTTGGCTCCTTAATCCAAAGGTTGTGCGTAGCCTGGCGTGAGTGGCTGCTACATTCATACTAACATCCGAGTTATTCCGATGTAGCCAAAAGGATTTCAGCAGAACCCCCCCCCCCACTCCCTCCACATCACGCTTAATTTAAAATCATGGCTGAGTTAGTGTGCTGCTTCAAATACCGCACTATTTCTTCCAGGACCCTGTGGGAGATTGGCAGGTCCCCATTGGACTGAGCAAGAAAGTGCCACAAGACAAAAATATCAGAGTTTGGCAGTGATGAAGAAAGCCTTTATGCTCAGAGTAACAAAAAACAGCTTGTATTGAATACCTCCTGGATAGAAGGTGAGGCATCCTTTAATGTAGTAGAGTGAGATGTGTCATTGGAGGAACAAATGAGATACCATAAATAAGCTTTATGACTACATGCCCTGCGGCATTGCCAAGTATGTATCAAATGTAGCAATGTGCGTCAGAAAGGGTGTTGATGGAGCAAATACTTGTCATGGTCCCTAACTGCATCTGATTCCAGGGAAAATGTTTAGCTTAATAATTTTTGTACGGTGGTTTTTTAAATATGCCTTAACACAACTTCATATAAAAATCAAGTCAGTGTTTGTGAGCATTTATTTTCCCATAAATGTGTAATCTCAAGCTTTTATTTTTAACATGTGGTAGTTGATAGAGGAGCAGGGCCATATTACCAGCTTTGGGATTTTAAATAAAGCTTACTGCTGTTCAATACTAATTTTACTGTGTCCTTCCAATTACAAACTAATCTTGTCATAGATTAATATGACTACTCTTTTTGACTTCAGTCATTAAAAAGTGTCATCACCTTCAAATAAATTGCACTTCACCAAACAATTTTAATATTGTTTTATGTAGCTGTATTATGCAGAAAGGTGTAGATTTATTCCAAAATGCCCAATAACCCACCAAACCAAACACAAACTTATGTAAACACAGCATACGTAAACAGCCTCACCTATTTGTCATTCCAGGTTTGAATGACTCCTTTCTCCATCCTTCTCCTCAGAGGTATTCCCTCGTTCTGGACCAATGCTTCCTGCAGACCATTGACTGCATCCAGAAACTAAAGTAAATAGTGAAGTTGTGAACGCAGAGGTTAAAGTTAGCCATCAGTATATGAGGGATCTGTGAACTTTACTCAGGCCAGAAAACGGTTTGTGCCTCTGTGAGTCCATTCATCTCCTAGTGCCTCTCATTTACATGTAATGGAAAGAAAATAAACAGCGGAGTCCTAATGTGCTCATTTACAGTAAGCAGAACTAAAGTAATGCGCTGTTATCTTTCCTAAGACAGTGGAGAAGCAGTGATAAGCACTTTTCCACATGTGACTATAGGATAAGTGAAACAGTAGTGAACCCCTCCTTCGCCCACAATCCATATTGATGCATTGATGAGACAAGTTCTGTAAGCAGATTGATCTAGAATTTGATCTGTGCCTCCTGTGCTTATTTCAAACCATTGAAGTTATATGCACTTTTTTTCAAACTTTGGCTATGCCTGCAGTTCACCAAGAGACAAAGTCTGGTGCAGTAATGTATCATGTCAATACTCTGTGCTCCTTTTTAGTCATTTTGTTTATTTTAGCAAGCTTAAATACATAAGACATCACTAGATGGCAGTGTGGTTAGTCATGTGCTGTATATCAACCACTTTTATGTTTTTCTGACAGTCAGTGATTTGTTATTGTTCTAAAGCCAATTAGACTTCTGCAGTAGGCTTAATCTGTATGCTGTGCAGTAGCTATTCAATACAGCACATTTTAATTGCCATTATGATGACCTAGTTGAGATTAAATCAATAGACTGTAAAGAAAAGTGATCTTCCTGCTTCTGGATGTAATGGAGTGACAAAATATGATGAATAACAGAATGATACAGTAGCTATGTTCTTGTAGATACTGCATTGTCTATTTAAACTAGACCATCAGAGTTAAAAATACATTATTCTCTACAGTACCATCTTGGTGACATTTCTGTGGAATATACCAGCTGTATTTTCACTACTCAGATGCTTTGTAGAACAACAGTGCAAAGGCATTGAGAGCAAAATGACACTAAAACAAACTGACTCTGTAATGGTGACAGCATTGCTTAGAAAACTGCTATATTTTGACAAAGTGTAACTCCTCACAGTCTGTACCCTGCATACTCTGCTATTAAAGGCTGCTTTCCTCTCCCAATTGCTGCAGTAACCTAGCCGTCACTCTTGACTTGTGGCTCGCCCTCGTCTCACCCCCACCGCTGAATTGCTCTCCGTGCACTGTCAACCTCTGAAATAATCAATTTCTTCAGGATTCACTCCACCTCGCATTCGAAGATAGTTCTTGCAACAAAAATAATGTGTTTTGTTCTAATTCAATATCTAGTACTCGTCTACTGACATGTTGCATATTAATGTATCTAAAACACTACCACTGTCAAAGAAGACAGACAAAAAGTGTGTACGTTTAGAGATGCAGTATTTATTTATAGCCAAAATGAGAAGTAAATTTACCAGAGCTGGATGTTTGAATCACTGAGTGTGTCATTTGTGTCCATCATCACTGGTGCAGATATCCTTAGTGTCCCCCAGTCACTTAACACATGCTGACACAATAATAATAATAATAATCTTTTTTCATAGAGCACTTTTCAATAACCACGTTACAAAGTGCTTCACAGGCGGCAACTTCATAACAAGCAGATCATAAACATTTCCAATAGATTAATAACAATAAAACAATTTAAAACAAAAGTAAAGTAAAAATCAGCAAAAATCAAGAAAAATCAGGGAATGCTCTCAGATAAAAGTATGTTTTAAGAGAAGATTTAAAAGAGGTCACTGATTCCGCCCACTCTGTCACCTCTAGTTTTCAGCCGTGCCGCTGCAACAGATAAAAGACCTCTGGCCGAGGATCTCAGGCTACGTAATGGCTTGTATGCAACGACGAGGTCTGATATGTAGGCTGGAGAGAGGCCACAGAGAGCCTTAAAGGTCAACAGCAAAATCTTAAAATCTGTTCTAAAGCATACTGGGAGCCAATGCAGGAGGCATTGACATTTTGCTCACGACTATGATCACTGCCAGTGGGATCTTCTGCCTCCTGGAGATGTGTGCATGACCACCACAGATCACAGACTGCTGATTTTTGTAGTTTTACCTTCTGATCTGATAGCTCACAGCAGAGATACACAGAGATAATTGGAAGAGACAGAAGGGGATGACATGCCAGCTGAGCCACCTCCACGCCCCAGGAGGCTCCTTATTGCTCACTGTCAGTGAGTGCTTTATGAATTTAAATGTGAGGCTTTGTTTTGACACAACAATCACATCCACTAATTATTACTTAATGGGTCCTCATTGTGTCTGCACAGATGCATATATGATAGCTTATCATGTGTGCTGTGTAAAGGTGGAAAGCAATCAAGTATTATCAGACCCAATAAAGAAAAACAAGATGCTCATATGTTTCAAGATGTTTTGAAGCTTTTCTGACAATCCTCATTGAGTACCATTCAATTAACAAATCTACATGTCCTTTGCTTATTTCCGTCAGCCGCCACATCTTGATCAAGCTGTTATTATTCTTCATGTACATGGTTCCTGACACTAAAGGTAGTCTGCAATTCGGTCAAAAAATAAATAAAATAACACGGGAGATTTATTAAATATCACACATTTCCAGGCCCTAAGTTCAGGCTCTACCACCTTGTACTCTACCCTTATCAGATGGTGATAGGACAAAAATGTCAAACTCTCAGAGTGTGTCCCACTGTAGGAGGCCTTTTGAGTCCTTCTATTACAATCGGACAGTGTTCTTCACTGTTTGAGGCTTGAGGATACAACATGCCCTTAACCCATCCTTGACCAACACATCAAAATGGCAGTAAGAATGCCAAGAGAGATCATTCTATTTAGTTTATTTAGCTTAGAATTTACTTGCATCTATCTATTCTATCTGATCAAAGCATGATTACATCTATCAAATAGAATTTGAAAATATGTATGGTCATTATTAAATTAAATAGGGTTTCAAAGACACTGCTTGAATGCTATTTTGGGCATTTCTTGTGAAAAGAAATCCATACAGTCTTCAAAATGTGTGGTAATAGCAGAGTGCAGATATCCACAAGTAAGAATCATTTGTGAAACAAGAATGCACAGTGTCATAGATGTAATGCATTACTTTTACATAGAACACAGAGAACCACCAATGGTTGAGACTTTGTTACAAAAAGAAGTATCGCACCTTGAGGAGATTGTTGTTTTATACATTTGTTTTTTTTGCCAGTACACTACAGTTGTCAAAGGTGAAGACATGTTCATCATTTGTTATGTTTTATTGACCTGCATGTGCTTCCTCTCTTAGGCACCTTACATTCTCCCTTCATACTCCCAGAACACACATTCTAGGATTTATAAGTGCACGTTAATGTTAATTATCTAAGCTAGAACGTCAATTCATATACTTTGACCTTCGTTAAAACAGACATGTATTAATTATTATCAATGGGGGGGTGAATTGGCTACTTACTGTCTTTAAACTTTCCCTGATTACAAATTAAATGTCAGGACAAATTATTATCAACAAATGTTATTTTGTGACACCCCTGTTTATTTCATTGTTAACTATAACAAAAATAGAATGCTAAGCTAGATAGGAACAGAATTTCACAATTTCTCAAACTGGCTTTGAAATGTTGACAGAGAGAGATTTAATGACAGAAACTGAGAAACTGAAGCTTTGTGCAAGCATACCAGAGTAAACAACACAGCAGGCTCTTTTATAAGCCACCAGTCAGACTTTATCTAACACTGGTATGGTGATTGTGTCCGACACCTCTGACAAAAAGCCAATCAGTGGGAGCTGTTTCTAAGGTTGAGACTAGAGTTCTCATTATCACCAAAAACCCTTAGGATGGGGCTGCAGGCTGCTAGAATACATTTCCTAATAATCAACATCAGGGAAGTCATAGTGGCCAAGTGTATCCTCCCCGACCAACACATAGTGCCCCGGTTTCTGTGGTGATTTATGAGTGAGTCAAAATGTCTTTTGCTGGGAAAACAGTCTTTTTGAAGACTTACCCAGGACCACAAAAAGGTTGGTTCAGTGGAACTATAATTATAAAGAACCCACTAATGGCATTTTTTATTAAACAGCCTTTTGATCTGCCGTGAGGCATGATGACGATACTCCATGTGAAAAGCATCTCTCTGCAGGGTCCTGCAGGGTCATTGTCTTTACAGTGATTTAACAGATACCTTTATGTAAGCTGTAAAGTAAGTATACTGTAAGGTCTGGCTGTTATAGCATTAGGTGGGATGATATTGGATAACTGACAATAAACATGCTTGTAATACGTTGGAAGGGAAATACAATACACAGTTGGCATCTTCCTCTTTCTTGCCGAGAGTTAGATGAGAAGAGTTGATGCCAATCTCGTGTATATCCATTTAATAGGCTACAGCCAGGTGATGGTTAGCGTAGCTTAGCATCAAAACTGGAAGCAGGTGTTTTGGATTCTGTTTAAAGGTAACAAAGTCTATACAATATAATACATGTTATTTGATTTATCTCTACAAAAATAGATCTATAAAAATTACAATTCAACATTTTGCAGGAGGTTATGTACTGGACTATTTCTAGGCTCTGAGCTGTTTCCAGGCAACATCACAACATGTCATTTTTACACTTTAGTTTTTGCACTGGTTTAAACAAGCAAGAAACTATGTGTTAATTAGTGAGCTTTGGAGTTGCTGGTTGACAGATTTCTGAAAGAGTCAGTCTAGTCGTTTATCTTGTTTCAAGTCTTTGTACTAAGCTAAGCTAAACAGCTGCTGGCCGTAGAGTGTATTTAATGGAAAGATATGAGAGTGGGACTAATTTTCTCATTGAACTCTCTGCCAAAGGGAATAAGTGTATTTCCCAAAATGTCAAACTATTCCTTTAACAAATGGATAAAATGTATATGTGTAATACATAAAGGGTTAAACCCGTGGGTTCATCATTTTGATTTCTCACCGGATTCTGCAGTTCCCCTCAACACTATGGAGACTTTCATCAGATGGCCTGAAAGAAGGCTTAAAATTAATGCTAATGTTGCTCCGTATATGCTGGATGTGTATTTAAGCAACTGTTTGCAAACACGTATCAACTGAATAAGTTGGTAAAAGGTAAACACTGTGATTACAGCTTGTTTTTACTCTCAGTTTTGTTGAATTGGTCCTTCACCTGAGTGTTTCATATGTTATTTCCATTTTGCAGGGAAATAATATTTCATTCTTTCTCTTGCACTTTTCTATCTGACAGCTGCTGTACTCAGTGGTTTACAGATTAGGATTTCACAAGCAAAACATGAAATAAGCTCACAGAAAATAATGCATCGCTATAGTTTAATCCACCACCAGTACTCTCTGAATTAGTTAGGCTGTATTCACACCAAATCAGGCATTGCAGCGATTAGTGCAGGGTTGTGCGGGGGGGGGGGGGTGTGGAACTGTCATTACATGGCCATGCTGATTGTAGCACAAATAGAAATAATAACCAGAAATCCCATATTGAAGAGCAATACAATGTTACAATGTCAAGCGAATGCATGGCGATCATGGCAGGGTTGTACAGATAGGGAAAGGTCATCGTGGCGGCGATCAGTCTATCTTCCATTTTCTTCTACAATGTTACATTGCTACATGTAAACAAGGTTCTTCTTCCCATGTGCGTCTTCCGGTCTGATCGACGGCTTACACGATTGGCCACCACAGCGTGACGTCGGGTTGTGTTTCTCCAAAAGTTTAATCTCTTTCAGCTTTTCACTGCAGTTTCTTTTCCAGCATCCCCTGCAGTCCCCACCGCCACAGGCCTAAATGCACTACCCACATTCAGAGGAATGGGAGGACTGATGTTTTTGCCACACTGCCTGATTTGGTGTGAATTCAACCTTACAATAAACAACATTATAATACAGATTTGCAGACTGAAAGGGACATGGTTTTGTAGTATGTTTAAAGATATTTGAATGCTGTTTCCTTAATTTTACATATATGTTATGAATGAAGCGCTTTCAATTGAGTACTTCTCCCATTATGGTATGGCTTCTTATACTAAAAGAATTCCTTTCCCATCACTGGAAACACCATCTCAAAGACGTCCTGTAGATCAAGAGCAGCCACATATCATACATACCAAAAACAAACATACAATATAACATTAACTTCACCTTTAAGTTGAACGCAAATGACTGCAGCCAGAGCAATTTCAGTCCAGTGTTTTATCTTGTTCCTTAGGCAGTTGCCCAATGAAAACGTTGGATTCCACAGCACCTTGGCTCTTCCCATTTTGCCACACTGATGGGAGGAGGCTGTGAGGATTTTTACATCCCAGATCCTGAGGCAATAAACATGATGACGCCGTTTGCTTCCCTGTCCTGCGCAGGCCATCCTCATGTTTAACTGCACTGCCCAACCCCCCCCCACACACACACTGTGTTAACTTCCTGTCCCCAGCAGGATGAGCTAGCTGTAAACCATACCAGGTCTGTTAATTAATTAATGTACCCTAACAGCAGGGCTGGCTCCCTCCATTGTAGTGGAGCCGTTTTGAGCAGCCCGTGTGTCTCTGGGATTCTGCCGTGTTGTGGGAGACAGGCAAAACATAGAGGATTAGAACAGCAGACAGTTGTGCATGGGAGGAAGCCGTCAGCACCATAGTAACAATTAATCACCCAGGGCCATTGTGGTCCTGTCCTGTATACAGCGCAAGTGCAGGCAGGCAGCCAGAGGGAAAGAAGAGAAGAAGAGGCAGAGGAAGAGGGAGAGAGGGGGCAGGGTGGCTGCAGAGAGAAAGAGGGGGAGAGAATGGTTGGGGATCAGCCTGTATGTCCACCTCAGCTCCTACCGCGGGGCTGGGCAGCAGTGCTGCTGTCTCAGTGCTTGTCCTCTGCGTTCTCCCAGATCCCGGATCCTGAGGTAAGACACACATCACCATGTCCTCCACAGGTTCCTATTCAGGAATGTCCTCAGGGTATCGCTGTGACGGTTGCAGGTGTTCTGCCATTTAAAATGTAGCCTTTATATGATTCATAGTTATTGTTTGGATGCCGGAGTTGTTGCTTGCTTTAATTGATGAGGAGTGAGTGAACATTGTGTTGAAACCTGATACATTATATGGTCTTACATAAACGGCCAAGCCACATGTGTTTAAATGGGAGCAAACAAGAGGATGGAGAATATGACTATTACAACGATCTGACAACAAGAAAGCAGCTGAAACCCATTATGTTTTCTAAAAAAAGAACACAGTGGTAAAGTAATTCTGCTTTTGAAAAATAGGACATTTTGTTATTTTCTACACAGTATAATGTGTAGAAACACGAGTTAAAGGACAAAATACCATATTAGTAGCACTGACAAAATATCCTTTAAATTAAAAAGAATCATCGGTTGTTGTTCTTGTTGTGTATTATAGACAGGTTAGCAAAGTAGCCATGACATTACGATAAACTGCATGTTGAATACTGACCATCTGATTTAAATACTGGGGCAAAATATATTACAAGTAATCCCATGCATTACATTCCTGTAAACCTGTTCAATTATAAGGCGGCGACCTTAACCTTATAGACATCCATGTCCACTGAACTTTGCTCTGCAGCAAACAATCACTTGAGCTTATTATAGAATATTATTATATTATTATAGAAGGTCAGCGAAAGCACAAGAAACATCTAGAAATACCTATATAATACTAATACTATAAAAATAGTGTTTATACAGTAAACTGAAGGCCAGGCTCTGCAGGTGTCAGACAATGAATGCTTGGGTGAGATCAGTTTTACTTTCATGTGCATGTGGCACATGTGGTTAATTAACTTTTTCTCCAGGTAAAACACACAATACAGTTACAATAAAAAATACATATGGTTCCAAAACATATCCTTTACACGGGGAATCATTTTGTAAGTCAATACTTGGTACCTTCCTATTACACAAATATCTAAAGCTCTAGTGTTGATTTTTCTATTTTTAGATCCTCCACTCAATGATACTAATCTTCTTTGGTTAGTCCCTAAAGGATCTCCTTAGAAAAACAAAACTCTTACTTGAGGAAGAATATCCAAACATGCCGTTGAATATGTAATGATCCAAGTAACCAACCAACCATCCCACAAACAAAAAGTAATAACTTTGGATTATGATTATCATGAGGTAACGTGAGGTTAGTATGCTTCTGAGTTTGTGTTGTTTGTTCCACCAAAGTAAACTTGAGGCTTATAGCCATTAATCCTGCCACGTGAAATGCCCCTCCAGAGGAAAGGACTTAGCATTACATTACCACTCTTGAGGAAAAGATTGTTATTATTTAAGAGCAGTGCTAAATATCCCCATCAAAGCTAATCCTTCTGTGGGAGTTGCACAAACAGGAACTGTAAAGACCATTTTCTGCAGTCCCTCTTGTGTCGTCCTCAGCAGCCAAGCTATACAGAGGCCCCGAAGACGGCTTGTGCTGTCACATTTGGCATGTTGGCTCGCTGAAGCCTATCAGGTCTGACAAACAGCAAAAACAGGTTCTTTGGCGCCGGTGCTGAGAGCCTCACATGGCACATAGAAAAAAAGACACACAGAGATGTTGGAAAAGGAAGAGCTCTTATGTACAAAATCTAATATCGTACACAACTCATGGAAATATTCTCCTGAAACACTGACTGTCTAAAGATATTTCGGTTACATGCAATGTCTGTCCTTCATTGCGTTTGAAGTATTTTATGGCCATTTCTACCAAAGCAAAGGTAATTTTTTTTTGATCGCAGTCCTTGGTGTTTACTATTTCACCATCTCAGCTTATTCTTAGAACATTTTTTTCACATAATGTAGTTTTCAGCAAAGGCAACAAATGTAATAAGTATCCACTTTCTGATCCATAGTTGTTGGTTAATGGACTAAAGTATAGAGTTTCCAAGACAACCTTGTATCATCCAATCAAGGGATCGATATACAGTAGACAGGGAGAAATCCTCACCATGATTTTATCAGGAAGCTGATGCTCTGCTGTCTCCGGCAAAGCAGTGATCCAAGCCATTGATTTAACTCAAACACATGCACAGTTTTTATACTCATTGTTCCCCAATCCCCATCTCTGGAGAGACGTGTTTTGAAATGTGAAGTGTTTGTTTTGGACACTATCGACTGAACTTTGTACAGCAGAGAATTAGGACACCTAAGCCCATTACGAAAGTTCAGAGAAAATGCTGGAAAAGTCTGGAAACCAGCCTACTCCGGTTGCATAGTCTGATACTGGTCACGTTTGTACCGCAGCACTTGTCGGTGTGGAGTAAGGGTAGATTCAGCTGGAGACGGACCACAAAAACCCACAGGTTATGTTGGTGTTTGTTTTCTTGGCAGCCACTTAATAAATACTAAAGACCTTTTCACAAGGGCCTGTTGTTTTATTAACATTTTGCCAATGCCGTGGAAAAAAAAATCACTTTTCCTTCAAGTCAGCTCTGTGGTTTTCCCTTAAAGTATTTCTGACAGGAACTGTGCGTCAGTTCAGTTGAATGTCATGAGTCTAACTAATTAGATAAATAGTAAATAAAATGAATATGCCAACAAAACCAATAAAGGACATCATCATGGATTGACCCTTTGAGGTCGAATAAGGACGTTAGACACATGCTTGAGGAAAGGTGGCACTGAAAGGAGACTGAAATGAACACTGAGCATTTTGGCTATGTGACACGTGTGACAACTGGTGAATCTGTGCCCTTAAGAGGACTTCAAACTCTTCTTTTATATCTAACTTTAGTTAATGCGTGACTCTAATATGCATATTAGATTCAAACGGAGTTCATCATTAATTCATTTTCACTTGAAGTCTGAAAGATAGAGAAGAGATGGAAAAATCTTACGCCAATTATTTTACTGACACACTGCGTCGCCTAAAGATCCCACAGAACCACAATTCTCAGATGATGTGAAACTTGAGATCTTCTTTGAGATTATTTGTTGTGTGCATATACTTTAAAAAACTCAACGCTGTCTGTTTTTTTCTCACAGCTTTTACCTACAGATCCCCCAAAGAAGCCGGACCCTGTCAACTCAGAGACCGTTGTGTTCTGGGGGCTACGGTTATGGCAGGTTATCGGCATCTTTTCTGTGTTTGTTTTAGCAATTGGTCAGTATATCTCATGAAATCACTTTGTTGTCAACTTCACAAACCATCCTTCAAATAGACAACTATCTTGAGAAAGAACTGTAGGCCAAAGATGTCACACACAGTGTGATTATCAAGCACAGTGTGATTAGTGGTAATGACACAGATATTATGTCAGGAAAGAGAGACTCACTACTGTGTTTCAAGAAGGGAGTCATCAAAGTAATAGTAGCAACTGTAGAATAAGGGGAAGAGGAACTCTCACTTTGCTTTTCAACCTAACGGCTTTAATGTTGGTTTAGACAAAATGGCAACTCTTGGGTCACAATGCAGATGTTTCTCAATTTTAACCAACAAATTATGTAGTCTAATTACGTAGGCATATATATATATATATATATATATATGTGTGTGTCTTTGGCCTAGTCTATGTTCAGCTAACCCAAAATAGGAAAGCATAAGTGACAACTTAAGTATACTGTATACGTATGTATTTAGAACACTGAATCCCATCCTATTTGTGTATAAGATATTGAAATGATTAACATGTTCTATTCAAATAAACTCATCGTGCCCCTGTATTTCCCCTCTCTCCTTCAGTTATCACTCTGTGTTGTATATTTAAATGTCGAATCCCAAGAACCAAAAAGGAGATAGAGGCACGGCACGCGCAAAGACAGGCCGCCAAGAAATACGCCAACACATTAGAGACAGTGCCACCTCTGAATGAGCTGACCGAGATCCCAGGATGTAAGTACCTCTCTGTAGCATCTTTCCGATATTAATATGATTATATGAAATAGGTAATTAAAAATGAACATGCTGAGATACACAAGCTCAAAGTCTGATGTCGACTGTGGCACTTTCCCGGAATGGCTCAGCTTGTTTTCTCTTTTGCCACCGTTTCTTTTAATACTCTGCTTGTAGCTGCAGAGGGCAACTTCAAATGCTGGTGGCGCCAAATGATAAAATGGACGTTCATACAAGTTCTGTGACATCAATAAACTGCATAGAGTACAGTATGCCTCCTTAAACCAATCTGTGACTGCTTTACACAGTAGCACACCAGAGAGATCTGAAAGGCAGCAGAAATAACGGTCTATCTATGGGCATAGAAGTGCATTTAATACCAGAGTTTTTTCAAATCTACAGGGTCTCTTTGCTGTAGAAGTCCCACTTTATGATTAAGGGCAAAGAGGACAGCTGTCTTTTTACATAAAACCGTTTCTAGGGCAGCTTTAATTACTTAAAACTACTGTCTCTTTTGTTTCACCTCAAATAACTTTCTGCACTTGTTTCAATTCTTCTGCTCTGTTTCATGCTGTTGGAATAATCCTTCACTTCTCTTCTCTTCTCTTCTCTTCCTCCCTGCTTTTCTTCCAGCTACCCCAGATGCGTCTGCAGTACAGACAGTCTCTGAGCAGGTCCAAACTCAAAGTGCTAACAACAGCCAGCTGTCAGTAGTTAGGGGTAGCGAGGAACACCGAAGTTCTCTCACTTTGTCAGAGACCGGATGATTTATTTTTTTTCTCCTTTTCGTCTGCTCTTATCTTCTTTCAGCCACAGCTCTTGGCTAAGTGACTTAGTGAACATAGTGTATACATTGGTAGCCACTCGACAAGTCGACTCCATACATCTAAAGCCCATCTATTTTACAGTCGTCTTCCTTAAATGCTATTGCAAATGGATTTTAAGAGCGATTCAAGCGAATAAAAAATCTCTCATTCAACTGCTTACCACATCACTTTTGAAATGTATAACCAGAAAATAGAGTGCAATTTGAATTTTCCAAATCTGGCTTGGTAGTGAAGCTGTGGTGCAGCAGTATGCAGTATGTATATTGTACTGCTTTTGCAAATATTATTTCTTTAGGGCAGCTGGACGTTTTATAGTTAGTTTTATAGGCTCTCTTTCTTAAGGCCTAGGTGATTTTTATATAGATACAAATATTATGCTTCATGCATATTTGCATGAAAATGTCAAGAGCATATGACTTTAATAACTTTGACAAAATTATGAGACAGAACATTGCTATTACTGTAAGCAGTGTAAATGCTAATGCATGCAGAATGCCTGTTTGTGCTCTCTGTTTGTTTGTGTCCATACCTGTCTCTTTGCTTTCCTAAGATTAGCTTCGATTAAAGCAAATCATTCACACTATCTTCTGCTGTAAATTAAATTTGATCATTGATGTCAACAACACTGGTCTCATCTGTGACTAAATGTTCTTGTTTTTACTTCTCTTTCTGTCTGGAATTTGGTGTGTTGCTGTGTGTGTATCTAAGCCGCCATAGCTGCTTGGGCAGTGGCTTTTTCAGGTTAAGAAATGTGACAAATAGGGGCTGACATCTGTCTTGTCCTGTTCTCGATTATATATTTTGCATTCGTGTGCACAAATACATTCATTGCTTATTGTGTAATTAATTATGGGAGAAAAAGCATCAAGCTGTCAATATGTTTTTCTTGCATAATGACTGTGTCAAATAAGATCACATTGTAAAGCTACTGTGGTGCGACATACAGCTGATCTAACATGCGCTGGAGTAAATCCTCTTCCATCACTACACCACTAATCAGCCGTGTGGCTGGGAAAGGGGCTGAAGGGGAGGTGCACTGACTGCAGCCATTACAAATAGTGAGGATGAACACATATTTACCAGCTGCTCTCAACCATGAACTCCAAACAAACCGTACCGTAATCTTCACTTCTGGGTTAACTAAGGAGGAGGGCAACATAAATGTACAAGCAAATATGCAAATTGCTCTCCAGCAATTATGTCACGCTCAGGCGACACTGAAATGAAATGTGCAATAATATCCAACAAACCAAATGACCACATACAGGGAATATAGTGAGAATGTAGTATCGTTAAATGTTAAGTAGTACAAATCTTAATGCAATTCATGATCAAAACGTTTGTAGGTTTCTTTTTTAAATGACTTTATGCCGTTTATACATTACTTATCAAACTGTTGAAAGCATCTTGGACAAAATACGAGAATAGAAAGCATCGAGCCTTTCCGGTTTCATGGCCACTATCGGCTGTAAACACACTGGAACAAAGAGAAGGAAGGAACAAAAGCTTAGTCTTTATCTATCATCCCTCTCTCCCTCGCAAGCACTCACACAAACATTGGGAAAACAACATACAGGGACTGAAAAGACAGAGCTGCAAATCACTGCCTCCTATTTGCCGCCCTCACTTATCTGCCATCAACTCTCACGAGACCTGCTGCTTCTGCAGTACAAAGTGCGTTCTATTTGAGTAACTGAAAATGAAGTTTTGCAGTTGTGTTTGTAACCACTCAAACACATTTCTCACACGTCTGTCCCGTATAGCTCTGAACGGGCAGCGAGTAAAGGGGCATTAGAGGTTCACAGCACGCCGACTGATGAGTGATGGACTTGCGAAAAGGAGTTTGGTCTGTTTTCAAAACATTGTGTAATACACTCAATCAGGCGGAAAAATGCAAGCATATAAAGAAAAGGCATTATTTGTGATATCAGCGAGACATTTGTTGCTATCGGGAACATCATTTCAGGGATTACATTTACGATTGTATTGCCCAAATCAGACTGAACTGAGATTCACTTTTGTTAAATATCACAATGCCAAAATGCACTGTGCACTCAAGTTTTATCAAAAACTCTACCAGCTGTGTCTGAGCTGAACATTTGACCTTTAGAGGTGTGAGGGTCAAGGCCTTTGGTTGAAGGCAATGTTCACCTTATATTATTCCACTACCATATACATTAGGTAAACAACAGGATACGTGGGCAGAAAGACGCCAGCACTGCCACGTTTGACCAAAATTGGAACAATGTCTGAGCCTGAGACACATCAGGCATTTAGTTGCAGCTCTTCATTAAGACATCACCAACCCAGGCTTTGACCCATTGTGCTGATGCATCATCTCTCCACGTTTTGTCAAAATCAGACTGTTGTATAAAGAAACAAGAAGAAAAAGAGGAAAAAATACAGAGCTTATGGGTGGAGGAGAAATGCACGAGGATAAGAGCGGAAGACAAATTCAGAAGTCTGTCTAAACAAATAAATCTGTTCACAAACAATCTGATGGTTGGTTGATTATTTTAAGTCAGCTGGATTCACCCAACACAGTAAAACACGGGACCAAAATAATTTCAGATTTAGTCCAACCCCCTCCAGCAACTTCTGACATTTGGTGTGTTTGTCATTTGGTTTCTTGGCCCTTGGATTGTTTATGCAGTGTCTCTGCAGCGTTTGTAGAGCACCCGGAAAAAGTTGCTTTGCTACTTGAAAACATGCAAAAAAAATGGCAACGGAGCTCTGTTTGGCCCCAACTGGAGTGTTTCCCTTGAGCAATTTTCACAGCTTTTAAACAATAGTTGCTGAAGTGTAAAATCACACCAATGTTTCTTGTTGATCTATATCAGTCAGGTGTAATTTGTTAACTTTTCCCTGAGGCCATTGAATGTCTTTTGGGGGGGACTGTTGGACCATGTTAGCTTACTGTCAGCTTTATTTTAGGGGTCCATTTTTTATGTGGAAAAACTCTCTACCTAAGGGTAGCATTAGAAAATTTGACATTCTTCTCAAGGACTGCTTTTAGTTTTCATGAAAAAAAATCAAAAATCTAATTTAAAGCAAACAAATACAAATAAATAAATAAATGAGGAATAATTATATGTATAACAGGATGTGGCTGCAGGGTCCACTTTGCTTCTAACATCATTTGAACATTGGCTGATTCAAAATCTCCACATCAGATAACCTGTTTTTTAAAGATTACGTTTGCATGTATACTTTTAGGCATTATCAGATAGGTTCGGGGGATATTTGAGAAAATATCGTGTCAGTCATGGAGAATTCTAAGTAATAGTTTTGATATTTTGGGAAATACGGTTAATTACTTTCTTGCTGGGAGTTAGACGAGATGATCGATACCACTTTCACATTTGTCTGTTAAACATGTAGCACAGCCGGCAGCCAGTTAGCTTAGCTAAGTGTAATGACTGAAAATATGGGGAAACAGCTAGCCTTGCTCTGTCTGGAGCTAACTGATCAGATTTAGAGGTGCTGGTAGACTGATTTCGTTACCTTTGGACAGAGCTGTTTCCAGTCTTTATGCTAAGCTAACTGGCCGGTAGCGGTAGCTTTATATTCACCGTGCAGACAAAGTGGTAACAATCGTCACATCGAACGCTCAGCAAGAAAGCGAGTAAACGTATTTCTAAAAATGTCAAACTATTCTTTTAAGTGCAGTGGAGATATTCTGTTGGAAATATGAATTAAATTATATTTGATGCTCAAATGTAAACTTCCCCAGCCTCAGTCTAGTAACTTTAAGGAGATATTCATCCTCACTCCCTCTGTTAGCTGCGTGCGTCCTCAGAGTCATCTCTGAATAATTATGAGACAAAACATTGTCTAATACACAGAACGCAGACTGTAAACCTTTGCTCTCCGTTTCTCACACAGAAAGCACTTCAAACAATCCCATTAAAACAATAAATAGGCCGAGCTTATTAGAACAGAAAGAAACAGATGTGCCTTCATTACATGCAATGTGCTAAGCACGGTCTTCAGCTGGATAAAATCCGCCATTCCAATTAGTGTTACATGCAGGACCCTGATGATACCTGATGCTGCCTGAAGCATTTAAAAAAAAAAATGTATTTCTTATTTTCCTGCAGCTGCAAAAGCGGAAGAAAATGAGGAGGTCACGACAGTCTCCGGGAAAGTGGATGCTGATAAAGGAGAGAAGAAGACCAAGGAGGGCAAGAAAGAGGGCAAGGGTGCCAAAGAGGGGACAGGCGATGAGAAGGATGCATCAACAAAGAAGAAGGGTGAAAAGGGTGAAAAGGATGCATCAACAAAGAAGGGTGAAAAGGGTGAAAAGGAAGCAACCAAGAAAGAAGCTGGTGAAGGGAAAGGGAAGAAATCAGGAGAGAAGGGTGACAAAGGGGAAAAAGGAGAAAAAGGAGGCAAAGGAGGGGCTAAAGGCGGAGCCAAGAGAGCTCAAAAATGAACTCTGCCTTCCATGGACAAACACTGGAAATGATCATTTCATATTTTTCACTGCAAGCATTTTCCATACTTTTCTTTTCTAAAATGAAATTTGTATCATATTGTATTTAAATAAACAAAACATCTTATATATAAGAAAATGCATCATTTGTCTACTTCAGAATGATGAAAATGGAAAGAATATCAGAGTACAGTACAATTATACATTTATTGTCTTATTCACAATTCACTGATGATCATTAGAGACCAGAAAACATCTTCCTATTTCATTCCAAGTTTACACTAATATCTACAACATGCCTACGTCACTGTAGATGAGAAGATGAGATGTGTCTTGGCAAACATGGCCCACATACTGTAACTAAAGAATGAAAACCAATGTCGACTCCACTGAGTACATTTCGGCACGAGATAAATAAAAGACAATGAAACATTTTATACTTCCATGAGAGGTATTTGAAAACAGTGAAATACAACAATTAGCTCTATGATTGTTGGCCTTATTGTACACTTGATTCCAAAACACAATCATTTTACAAGATACAATCAGAACAAAATACTGTATTATAGGGTATTAAAGTGCTCAAATATAAAAAAATTAATAAAATATTTTTTTTTTTGGTCTGATACCAGCCACCTTTTTAATTAAAGACGGTCTGGATTACACAACAGTAACATAATGTTTACCGGCCCAGTGGCAATTAGTGAAAAGTCAGATTGAATTTGAAGAGCATCCACTTCACGTCAAATGCATTTTAAAACTCCTGAATGGGGGTACAAATTCAGAAATTTCCATTCCAATGGTGAGGAATGCAATACATACCCGCTAAAATAAGTCAGTTAAATATGAACAATTCTGTAGTGAGACTACGATACTTTATTATCAAGTGAAAAAGGTTTCCCTCAACCTCAGTCCTTTCCTGTTTCCATCACTGTGGCCTGCAGTCACCTGTAATTAGTGTTGCAGTCAATTCACTCAACCTCATGTCACAATCATGACCGATCCCCATGGAAATGTTCAAGATGGGTGCAATTTGAGTCCCTTCAGGGCCAAAATGCACTTCTCAGAATTCCACTGCTCATTGTTCAAAATGTAAGCGTCTGATCGGCTGTGAAAAGGAAGATGTATGTGTCAAATTATTGCAAGGATGGAGTCATTCTGTATTTTTCTTGTTGCCAAGAAATGCCATGAAAAGACCAAAACTATCAATGTGTTAGTCCATCTTTCAGTGTCATTTTAATTCAAAATCTTTAAAAACGGTTTGCGGATATTTAATTTCTTTTTCTTTAAAGGCAACATCATTTCAAAAAAAAAAGCAGGGCACTGTAGCTTTTAGGAAACGTTACTCAAACATTGCTAAATGGGAAATTTGTTGGGGATTATTTTCAGCTGTGGATTGTTACACATTTGGTGTACTGGTGAGTATTTACACACCCAGGAAGGTATTTGTGGGATCGATTCAAAATAAAGTACAGTGCCCCTGTTCACTGTAATGAAGGAACTGTGTGAAACAGTGTGCCTTCATAGTGTGTTTTTAATTTAATACAATTTTGGACTATGACACAGAGGAATACGTTATATCAGACCATGCTTAAAAGTCAGTTCATTGTTGGCTTTGCTGTTTTCATGGGATTTGGCACTTTGTACAAGAGCAAATAGCTTTGGTCACATTTTATCTGAGATGAATGTGAGGTAAAACTCAATTTAGATGAATCTGATCTAAATCACAACTCCATCAGACTCCATCAGTCCAAACCCGAATGGTGACTAATTTAGCTCTTGAGGCCAAGTTAAAAATCCAAGTGGAAGATTAAGAGCAACAAAACTGCCTTTGATATTAATGGTCTCACTGCTGTTTAAACTGAATATCTATAAAGAAACTTCAATCTGTGTGGGTGCTCTGTTTCAACACTTTTATCTTGATATTTTCCTACACAAACCTCCAGTAGAAAATAGCTTCTTCTTTTTTGGAAGGTGATTATACTGCACTTTTAAGACTTTTTGGTCACTGCAAACAAGATGGTGGATTAAAAAACCCAAGGAAATGCTGAAAAATAACCTTTTCTCTGTCAGCATATCATGCCTCTGCTCTTTGGTATAATAGATAATGTGACCTAACCTGCAAACCATGCGGGTTAAGTGCTGTAAGTTACAAGTTACAGAGTTTAAAATATCTTGTGGAATGATTTGTCAAATGCCAGTTTGAATGCCCTCCGTCACCTGTAAATATATTCACCAGTTTTGTTTTGAACTATATACATAATCAAATATTGCAAACATTCCGTAAACAAACACATGAAAACAAAAACAATACATTGAAACATAGCTTTATAACATATCCATACACATGAACACTATTAGCTCACAATCTATTTCTGATCTTTGTAAACATTGTGACTTGTATATATATACATCGAAAAGCAGCATAACACTGGACCATCTGCAAAAATTACTGTTATTCATTTCTGGGTTTTCCTTCATAGCCACCACAAATGTCACTCTTGGAACTCCAGCGGAACTTGAGATTTTCATGGATTCCTCATTTAATTAACATTCCGCTGGAATATATGTCCGTTTCCTGCACCCTGCGTTTTTAAACGGGGTCTCTCTTCCTTTGAAAACTGTGTGAGAACATATGATACTGTTTTTGTCAGATTTCCACAAACTTCTTCTTTGCCTCAACTAACACTGACCCCAAAGAGAGAGAGAGAGAGAGATTCTTGAAAGACATATTCTTACTTTGGCATCGTGTGTGTGTGTGTGTGTGTGTGGGGGGGGGGGGGGAAGTGTATTTTTTGAGAGAATTTGAAAATGAGACATTCATTTGAATTTTTCAACATGTGTTATTGTTAATTAGAATACTGGATTTTTCTTAACAGCAAATACTGGACAACATTTTGAAAAAGTATATTTAACAGCCTTATATAACATAACATCCTCAGAGGAATGCTGACCATGCTAAAACACCACTTTAAAAGTATAAAATTAACAACAGAGGACTTCAATTACCTGAGTACCTTCCCTTTAACACTGAAGTGGATTTAAATCAATGCAGAACAAATGAGAAACCTTTCCAGAAAGCACGAGCAGATGCCTCAAAGTATTAGCATTAATAATGTTTTAAGCCGAGCCTACACTTAGTCTACTCACACTAACTTAATCTGAACGATTGATGTGATGAAGTTGCCCACACTTGTGCCACTAAGTGCACTCAAAATCCGCCTGGCTTTACGTAGGTGTTTAAGGCTGTTCCTGGTAACTACTGCAACTAACCCCGGTTTGATGAATCCACAATAGACATTTGCCAAAAAAAAAACAAAGTAAACAAATTGTTATGGCAGTGGAAAAGAAATAAGAAACAGCAGTCTGTTTTCATCCTTTTACACATTCACTGTGGCAGGTGGTTGGTGAAAGACTTGAGCGTATTTGCCACGAGAAGGATGGTCAACATACCCTCAAATAAAGGCTGCCCACCTCACAAAAGTGATACACCCTTTTTGCCTTGAGCCTCATCAGTCGGCAACGTTCCGGCTCGATTCACTGGAGAGAAAAAACTGACAGCGTTGGTGCATGCAGCCGTCCCCTCCAGACCGCCCTGAGACTGTTTCATGGTTTGTTTTATCTCCATCCACAGCGGCCATGGAGGTCACATGACTGTCTCCCTCTCCTCCTCCACCACAGGTGAGGGCTTCTCATCTTCGCAGGGCCGCGTGTGAGCAGAATGCTCCTCGTCAGGAATGTGAAGTTCCTGTCCCGATGAAGGTATAGAGTTCTCAGAGACGGAGCCATTCTTCACGTACCCGGGGAGGTTCCGGTGCCCGTTCACCGGCACTGGTCCCAGCCTCGTGGTGAGGTGGAGGGACAGCGGTCCTCTGGCAGTGACGTTGGTGACACTGGTGTGTGACACCATTGGTCCATAGCTGTATGTGTTACTGCCACTCCGAGCTTTTCTTTTGAAGTCCAGGGCCAGAGTCCTCCTGCTCCAGGACTTTTTGATCTCAGCTTGCACCTTATAAAAGAAGATGTCATTTAGCATAGAAGAGCTTAAACATCGTGCAGGACTTTTTGGAGTAAAATGCAAAACTGTCAGAGCTCTTACCTCCCCATTGCAAAAGCAGTATATGATTGCCACTAAGAAACCCTAGAAAAGAGTAGAGAATGATTTTACTCACATCATCCCTAAATTTCCATGGTCAGCTATCTGTAGTGTGCATGTAACATGGCATTTTAGCTATTTGATTTGATATTTAGTATGGTATTTTAAATAATTAGCCACCCCTGTCTTCCTCTTTATCTTAATTAAGATCTAACCACAGCCAACAAAGAGCAACTATTAGACATGCCTTCCTAGTGCTTTTTGGACTTGTAAAATGCCGATCTGGTTTTTCAACTTGAAAGCATACATTGACATTTTTTGTGATTCTCTGAGTTAGATTAACATTCCTGGCATTTCTACCACCACAGCTTTACCTGGAAGGAATTGAACAGCATCTCATAGTGCATCTGGATCAGCCAGGGAACTCCAGACACGTCTGTATATGGCATGGCATTGAATATGATGTAGTGGACACCAAAGAGTGGCATCAGCACCAATGTGGACTTCAAAAGTTTTCTGTAACAGTAACAGAACCATAACATTTCATTATCTTAATAAAATACAAACCTTCTGCACAATATAAAGTCTTAAGTGAAATATTAAGTGAAAGTTTAAGTCATTTCATCAAGCAAAAATGCAAAACATTCTCGGTTTCCAGCTTCTGAAATGTGAGGATTGTCTGCTTCTTATTATTATCGAATAGCTTAGAGTTTTGGACTTTTAGTCTGACGAAACACGTAATTACAAGACGTCACCTTGGAAACTGCAATGTGCTGAATAAACATCTATCACACAAAAAAATATCTGACTGATTAAATGTTAATGATAATTATTACTTGCATCCTTACTTTGGTTCATACCAGTCAAAGAAAATTTTTATATACCATTGGTAATCCCCATTTTAGACCCCGTCTCATATGATGAACAAATCAAGAGGAGCAGCTGGTCATGAGAGGCTCAGGAGTGACAATAATTTTGCACAGTTCTACTTCTCAGTACCTGTACTGTTGTCTCGTGTCACACCTTCCAGCATTTGTTTCTCGTAGTTTAGTTGCCAAGACTCTGATGATGTTCAGAAATAACATAAAATTAACCTGAAGAGAAAATAGAAACGTAATGATATAATTAAGTGTCATTGCAAACATAATACGTTGTAATGCCACAGGTGCAGTGAAACACTGTCATTTCCTACGTAGCAGGGGAAAGTTGCAAGCACGGACCATGTACTCACCACTACAGCCGCCAGGATAGGAACTTGATATATCCATTTCAAATTGCCTGCACTTAAGTCCCAACACCTGCAGTAGATAATAACGAAACAGGGATCAGCCGGATATAAAGATCAAGCTGCTAGGTGTGATGATCCAGGATCCCTCTGGTGTCTCTAATGATCACTGCCATCATTTCACTAGATGACAGGCTTTAGATAGAGATTTACTCTATCCCCCCCCCGACCCCACACACACTCTCTAAGACAAGTATCATAAGAAACCATTCAGTAATTAATTCAGTTTGTCAAACTAAATATTTCGCGCCTTAATTCCTCGTGAATTGATTCATTACTCCTGGGCTTCACATAAAGCCCCCCTCGTGTTCGAGGGCCTTTGCAGTTCTGAAAAGACTGTTTTAGTTTGCACCAAGGCATTGAGATAACAAGATCTGTTAGTTCTAACTAAGATTTTTAGTTGGTATCAAAACGGTTCTCTTGTCCTAAACTGTCACATGTTATTAACCAACTAGGGCTGTAGCTACCAATGAAGACACTGAGGTCATCTCCTCTGTGGGGGTTTGTTTCTCTGTATTTTTGTGGCCTTTAGCGACAAGATTAATAGATCTGTGGACAAAAAAAGCACTGATAGTGGGTTGATATTAACCAATGTGGCATCTACAACAGACAGATTTGAGCGTATTGCCTACTATAACTTCTTATTGCTGAATGTACATGCTGAGCTGTGGTTATTATCATGCTCGGTTTGCTTGAGGGGAGTGAGGAATGTCCTGATGCTCTCCTGCTGATGATATGAAATATGTGGTTTAGTTCCACTGGACAGTTTAGCCATAAGCTCTCAGCTCCAGAGTCCTCAGTGTGTGACCATGATACAGGACCAATGTGGAGACTACAGATTGTACCAGTAAGAGGGAATTTAGGGTCCCTCTTGAGGCACTTGTCTCCCTGACGAGGTGTGCACGTGAATCCACATGAATAATGTTTTGCTTTCAAACGTTACTACAATCTTTACTACAGAACTGCATGGCCGGTTTGTCAATGAGGAATTGTGAAGAATACCAATATTTTTAGGCTTGTTATCTTTGAATTTCCCATCTAAAGCCTCTTAGATCTGTGTAAAACGTTGCTGTGTATACACTAAACATGTTGAAAGACACTTGCCTCATCAGATCAGCAAAATTAAACTACTGACGCAAAATATATATTTAATAATATACTTATCCCTAACTCTGTTTGCACCAGCTTTCTTTGCTTCAAGGAACGCATAACCTTTGTATTTCTGTATTAAAGCCTAACAAGAATAAAGAAAAGATATTATTTATGCAGGTCACTTACTCTGTGTCTGCAAACGTGGCTCTCACAGTTGCCCAAACTGTCACAAACATAGCTGGCACTCCTGAAGAAAAGAAAAAAATGTAAAATTGTTGGCCATCACGCTGAGAAAATTCTCTAAATGATTCCATAATTTTCTCACATGGGTAGAACCTGGGTAGCACAGCATCCACATTGTATGCGCTGTGCTTATGTAACTTATACGCACAGTGTGTACAATGCAGGAACTGTAATACCCATATTCATGCAGTGCTTTTACACGTTTTCCATTGTCCTCAGCTAGGAATTTGTCGGCACCTCCCATTTATTCCCTAAACATTTTTGCATACCAATTAGACCATCAAAAATTAAATACCTTACATATGATTTCATTTGCATGGTATTAAGTCCACTAATCACATTGTAATCACGTGCATGCAAGTAGGATGGAAATGAAACAGAACTCACCCCATCCAATCAGGGTAAATCCCCACAAATACTTTCTGTCTGAGAAGAAGGTCATAAAGATGAGGCTGTGGAGGTACAGACCCTCCACAAGGATCCAGTAGTAATTGGTTGCCAGAAAGTACATGAACAAGGTCACAACCATCTTGCAGCCAATCTATGCACAAACATCAGACAAGGAGAACATATTAAGTAAATACCCACACTGAAAAAAGTCACAAATTCTGAATATTTGTTCAAATATATTTTGTATCTTCTTCATCTCTACTGTCTCCTCTCATAATGCTAAAGTAGCTCTACCATGAAGCCCGTATGAATGATGTATGCAGTGGTTGATCACACTTTTGATTTCAGTGTTTCTGCAATATTTGAACAAATTATGCAGACAAAAAGGAATCTTTTGGTCATTTATGCATCACATATCTGGAACACTTGAGAAAACTGTAGAAAACATGAAGTCTGTTCCAACTCTCAGTTCTTCTAAATCAAGGCTTAAAGCTTTTCTATTTGTCTTTTGCTCAATGATATTTGACACAATTCATTCAAGGTCTTTTATGCGCTACAGAAGTTTGAATTGCCTTGAAAGGTGTTGCCTTGCCCTTCCCCTGTATTAGTAAAGGTTAATAATGTTATTGAATGACTTCTAAAGAACAGGACATTGATGATGGACAGGTCTGCAAAACCTCTACGGTTCAATGCCAATGTTTTAGACACACAAGCGGGGTGGCTCTACAGATGGCTGTGTCGGTCCACCACTTTGGTCCACACTTAAATATCTTAACAACTGTTTCATCGACTGCCATAAAATTTTGTACAGGCATTCATGGCCCTATTATTACTTTTGCATTGACTGCTGTTAAATTTGCAACAGATGTTCAAGGTCCTAGGAGGATAGATGCTAATGATTTTTTTGATCCTCTGACTTTTCATCTAGCACCATCATTAGGTCAAAATTCCAATTTGTCCAGTAATTTGTTTTTTGACAAAATACCCGCGAAACTAATGACACTCCGATCACTTTCAGCTGTATTTTCTCCTAATGGCTATTAGCCTGTTAGCTTGCTAACAGGCTAAAAACTAAGATGGTAAACCTAGTAAAAATGACCAGCATGTTAGCATTTTCATTGTGATTAGTGGTTGAATGTTTCATAGAATTGACTAATTTGTTGAGATCACAAAAAATAATCAAGTGAAGCCTACGTTTTTGGAAGGTTGATCTTTTTCAACTGTTTTATAATGATATTGTTTTTTAATCACTGTTTTCTTGTCTGCAACTCCGATCTAAAGGAAAAGAAGCCCAAGTCAAAGGTGGCAACACAGTTCTGCAGGAACCTTCTGGGAGGCTGAACAGAGATCAACAAAGTCCCAAACCTGGTTGAGATATGCACAAACTCATGACAGAATGAGAGAAACATGACTTTAATTAGACATTATTAGGTACGGTGTGTGTTGAATGTAAGACCACATCTACATATAGTGTTCCATAATCAGATTTGCAAAGTGTGAACAGAGCCTGTGTATGGGCGACTATCGTACTGACTTATGATTATTAGTGCTCCTTTCTCTCCATTCTGATTACCAGCATTATAATTGTCATCTCTATCTTTTCTCATCTGTTTGTATTCTAACCAGCATTGTTGGGCTACAGCAGGGGGTTTTGCCATGGGGCAGCCTTTTAATCAGAATTTTACACCTTTAAAGGAGATGCAGGTCTGTGATTGGAATCCTTTTTTGTTTCTATGAACATTATCTATTCTTAGATACAAATTTATAAAGCTGCTCATTATTGAGTTTTTGCCAGTGAAACTTTATTGCAAAATGTGGAACTGCCCAGAACATACCTTCAATAAACCAACAGATAAAATATAGATGAGTAAGAATCAGGCAGGTTGATCAAATTATGATGTGCATGCAGTCAAAGTCAAGTAACAAAATGAAATGTGCAAATGTAAGGTGAAAGATGAAAACCCAATTTTAGTGCCTAACACTGTCTACACTTTAATCTTTGAAATAGCCTGGTTATACAATGTCATTTTAATCTACATTTAGACAACTTTAGATTGTTATTGATACATCTGCATTAAATTTAGGATAGGGCCCAGAAAGTCTCGAAAAAGGGCCAATTTCCATTTTCATTAGGATGCCAGGCATGCAAAAGCACAAACATCAATGATCTTTTATTGTGTCACATATGTCACCCACTTTAACGATGCAGTTTTAATCCAGCATAACTCAATTTGGAGTGTCACGGGATAAAAGTGTCCACTAAATATATCGGCCAAATAGTTTGTTTGCGTATTAAAGCATGCATGAAAAGTACCCAGTCTTCACCCATTTTTTAAACTTGACTCTGAAAGGGAAAGCCAAGTGCTGGCCTAGTAAAAACTTGGCATGGTGACAGACAGTACGGTTTATTTGCTCCAGCACTGGAAAAGCAGGTGAGACTTTGCAAAATACCACTTCCTCTTTGGATGCGAAATGATAAAATGTCATATTACCTATGAATGTAATGCAATCAAACAAGGAGGATTCCTACTCTGATGTTGTTTGGAGAAAGAAAGAAAATCCTTTTCTTTCTATTTTATGTTACATGCAAGCAACTACTATATTTGTCTTATAGCATATACATGTAAAATCCTCTCTAAAAAAAAGTTCAGTGAGTGTTTCTCCTTCTCTATGTGCTTCTTCATGGACAGAATGCTTTATGTTTATCCCATCTACAGGTGTGTGTTAGATGTGTGTACTTACAAACTGTGTTTTGTTGGCTGGAGGAGCCTCGGTGATGATTTTGAGGTCTTCGACTGTGACCCTTTCCATGTTCTCTAAGGCCGATCCAGAGTAGAGCACAACATCTTTCACAAAAATACTTATAGCTCTTAGCATGTAGGACACAAATAGATGCATGTGGATGTAGTTCCTGGTGCAGTGTAATCGTCTACGGAGAAAACAAACAAGAGTGGCACAGTCAAACCATAGGTCGGTTGAAAATCCTGTGTGTTCATGTGTGTGTGAGTATGTGTGTGGGAGCCACACCTTCATGTAAGGGTCTGTAAGTATTTTCACACACACACGAACAATACTCATCCTAATTAGAGCCAGCTGAATTCCACGCTGACTATAACACATTCTTGAGATTTAGGGGCTTGAAATGCACAAATATTGAATTGCTCGGGTAAACGAGAGCTGTAAAAGCAAAATTGCAAGCATGTGTGTCGAGAAAAGCATGCAAATTCCCTTCCAGACAAGCGCGAGTTTATCTGTCAAAAGTAATTCCAAAACATCCTGTCTGAGCGTTTACTGCGGAGTGGGCCTTTGAGGTGATGTATTGTAATCAGGTTGCTGGATCAATGGTCATAAAGGTTACATCAGTAGAAAGTCAAGTAAAGAAAATCAGTGATACTATTTACTGCATGTTCATTTGCATTTTAATAAATTCCAAAAGCCAACTTGAACTGGAGTATCCTGAAGTTTTCTTAAAAAGAAATGTTAAAAAATTAATTATTGGAATCTGAAATTAGCCCAACACTATCCATTATTAACTATTTCTTTCTCTAAAGCCTTATTAATGAGCTGCATTTTTAAAGAGCTATTGATTTAAGAGTGCCTCTCGCCCAATGTTAGCTGGGATTGGCTCCAGCCCCCCCCCCGCGACCCTTCGGGATGAGCAGTCTGGTTGATGAATGAATGAATGAATGATTTAAGAGTGCTGGGTGAAAAGTAATCTAGCGTATATATACCTGGTGAAAAATACTGAACACAACTGTTAATGTGAAATATCCCTTTTCTCTCAATGGAAAACATTTATGAGCTCTCCTGTCTAAAAGCTGACATGTTGAAGGGGAGACATGGCTGGAGTGCTCTGGAACACGGAGCCAGAATGTTAGATGGGCCCCTGGGATACCTTATTAAACTCATTTGGCCCATAGATTTCCTGGTGCCAGTTGGGAGCGTTCCTAAAGCCTTCTGACTGTTTGCCTGTACGGCAAATCACGCCGGTGGGAACATTGGTAAACAGCCACCTTCACATCGATTCCTGATACTCCCCATGCTAAACAAAATAAGCAAAAACTGACAAATCCGCCATGCATTAATCAGCCGTGATAGAACAATTATCATATGCACAAAAAATTAAATGAACCTTATTTTAGGGTTCTTCACTTAAGCAATGTTGCAACTAAGGCAAAAGAGGCCAGATAAGGCTGATATATACATATGTGGCAAATCCTTTCATCTCTTACATTCCTACAGTATTAGAGGCAATAGCTTTAATTTCTGACCCTGTATGTAAATCCCTCTCTTGGGAGCATCTGCGGTTGAACGGATTGATTGGGGAAACAAATCCAGTGACAGCATCGACTCACCGGA
The DNA here is from genome assembly GCA_036023855.1 of Gadopsis marmoratus. Lineage (NCBI taxonomy): Eukaryota > Metazoa > Chordata > Actinopteri > Centrarchiformes > Percichthyidae > Gadopsis > Gadopsis marmoratus. The sequence continues at coordinate 53,931 of JAVQJF010049969.1, forward strand.
AATAACCCAAGATGACGACAGCAACCATGAGTGATCCAAGAGAGATGGAGTATCCCACTGTGTAGATAAGATATAGGCGGTGAAAGACCTCCTGTTGGAAGAGGATAATTTGTTAGAAAGTCAACAGGGAAGCGAAATGAGAGACTGAGAGGACAGCAATTTAGGAATACATACATACAAAAGACTGCAAGAACACTGAATTGAAATCATCTCTGTTGACCTAACTATATCCCCATATTTATGTGAAATAATGACTAATAATATTATATAATGGGATAGCAGTGAGTACCAAACTTTGGATAAATGCAAAGTTATTATTTTTATTGTTCATAATAGGCTGTATTTATATGCTCATACAGTATACAATGGATAAGGTCCAGAGGCCTCAATTACCCCAATGAAATGGAAAAATTCAGTCAGTAGCCTACACACTATATCATCTTTTTCATAAAAAAAAGTGTTGGAAAATCACATGTATTTTGCAGGATTTTATTCAGTTTGAGTGATGTTTTAGTGACAAACGTTCGGTTTACCAGGGCAGCAAAAGAGCAGTCGTATTACAAGGATTTCACAAAGAGCATGTTTTCACAAAGGGCAAACACAGATAGTTTGGAAAGTTCCTATTCTAGTGGGGGGGGGGGGGGGGGGGGGGGGGGGGGGGGGGGGGGGG
>JAVQJF010049977.1:0-13277 GCA_036023855.1 Gadopsis marmoratus
CGAATGGAGATATAATCACAATGTTTTTTGGTGGATAAAGAATGCGAACGCCATCTTGCTTCATATAGTAAACTCACATAAAAACCGGTATTCAAAAAGTCTCAAATAAGATCTGAGGGGCGTGGCACAACAGGTCCCTAACAGAGCGCAGGAAAAAAATCAAACCTTAAAGGATAACTCCAGTGTTTTAAAACCTGGGCCCTATTTTATTGTTACAAACCTTGGGGTCTAAATGACTAATAGTTACCACTGTGAGAGGACGCAAACACCCTTTACTTTACACATACACCTACAAAACTGCTCCTGTCGTTGGACTGAACACTGGTATTCAGTAGAAACTGTGAGGTGCTAATACCTAGGGATGCTTCTTCTTCACACTATTGCCCTGCCATTTTACAAGTCTTTGTCAATGGCCTAGAGGTGACCAGCTTTGTTCTTTGCACTTAAACATGTCTTGAAATATCACCTGACATCATCCGACTGGGCGAGCGGAGAGAGGGTGTGAGAGAGCGTGGGAGACAGCGAGAAGAAGGAGGGGAGGTAATGAAAATGAAGACAGCCGGACAAAAAGAGGTCAAGGGAGACGGAACAGAGCGAGCGAGCAAGAAAAGCTGAGGCTAACATCTGGCCCGTCAGCTGGACAGAAGCAGGACCTGTTGGTTTGGTTGGTTTCGCCACTGCGCTCAGAGGCTGATGAAAACAAGCAGTTACAAACTGCTGAAACGCAGACAGCTTAGAAACAAAACACGGGTCGTCCCTTTGTATTTTTCACACCCTACATGCTGTCTCTTCCCCTCCTTGCGCGGTTGTTGCAGTGAGACTACAGCACAAATCGAGAGTTATAAGAGCCTGAAATTGGTCAGAAATCTCTGAGGCATCATTGTGCTGGCCATCAGAGTAATAGACTGTCTGGATGCATTATCTGGTTGCATTATCTCCCTCTGGCTGCGGCCGGGGCTTGGATCGGATCCCGGAGCAAAGTGATTGAAAAGCAAGAGGAATAAGGCGCGGGGCGAGTGATGTGAACAAGTAATATATGATAAAATACAGCAGCTTCGCTACCCCAAGAAATAGATTCTTTATAAGTATGTGCAGTAAGTGGAAGGACTGCGAGGAAAAGCATAAAATAATTTAGGATGATGGAATGAGCCATTTGTAGGATGACAGTTTATGATAGTCTACGTGACAGAGTGGTACCTCGCCTAATACAAACACATCCCATGCACAGGCTTTAACACTGTCAGGCGTCCCACTTCTGCACAGATACAGACGGACACATGCAAAGAATTTGTGTCACGCTCCTTGTCCAAACTTTTCAAATGATAAACCTAGAAGCCACTCTTCAACAACACCCCCGTTGTGAATAAGTTGCAGAGATTTATAATGACCTGTGTCTGCAACAGTGGAAGTAATAGGACCAAACCTATGGGCTGAGACAAGCAGCCATTTTATAATGAGGGATGGAACCGCTCAGCCATACAGCACCACTCTTCCTGTTAGGATCCTTAAATTAAAGAAGCAAACGATGCGTGGAGCAAATTCCCGCCCCTAAATCTCCAGGGCTACCTTCCTCTTGAGTGGAATCCAACTCCACTTTCTACCAGCTCAACTCTCATCTGCTCCACTGAATCAGCCCCTGCTCTCGGAAAAAGGGAAGCGACTCGCCGTCTTCGGTTGGATCATTGAATTGGAACTATATTTATCTGCGGATCATATTCATCAGTGCACGAGAGCTGTTACTTGTGCATTTCATCACTCTGAAATCTGTGGCACTTGCTTGCGAGCTCTGGAGTATCCACCCCCCCCTTTTACTTTAGATTGTTGTTGGCTTGTTGAGAACATGGCAATTCAATTTCCGATGCCACCAGACACTTACACTGAGACGTGTGGAAAATTAAAGATCGTGACCACCTTTCAAGTGAGCTGAAGTGCAGATAATTAGGAGTGAGGATGTAACGTGAACCAATTAGTTATGATGACTGAGTTTCATGTAAAAAAAACTGGACAATTCTTGGTGTGTGTGTTGCTTTTAGTTGATTATTTGGTGTCCGTAGCTCAGATCTTTGGGTTGCACTGCTGCCTGTGTCTTCTCTGATACTGCCACTAGGAGTTGCCGAAGTCACAAATCTTGAAATTATTCATCTACGTAGCGTAGGGGCTTTAAAGGATAATTCCAGTTTAATGACATCTTGGGTTGTATTTGTGTAGGTTTGGCCATTGCTTGGATTGGTTATTGCAATATTGTGCTCACCAAAGTAAATTAAATAAACTTCTGAGAAGAATGTGAAGAACATCGATAAGAAGATGTTTTACGGGACAAGAAACAACCTTATGTCTTTAAAATGGTCACTTAATACATTATCTGCATGTGGCAACTGTGCTAGGGAAAGATTATGGTTACAGTAATTTATCCTCATTAGTCTTCTGATCTCCAGTACATCATATTCATCACATACACATACACAGCATGTATGTTGCGTGCGGAAAGGAATGTCTGGACCACATTTCAAGGCAACGAATCCAACAGTTGTTGATTTTCACTCCACAAAACCACAAATGTGACGTGAAATGCCGAAAGGGAGTGGTTTGCTGGTTGTTTGTTCTCTTGTCTCTCTCTCTCCCTGTGATTCCTATCAGGTGTGCCTATCAACCCCCATTTGTTACGTCCCCACCTTAGTCTAGGGGTTTATCAGGGACAACAACAAGGAACAAGGAGAAAATGACGAAAAATCAGGGGATCACCAAAGTCAGTAGGACACATCATCTGGTAACCATGAATGTTACCAGATGACTTAGTATGCAAAGTTTTATGCCAACCGTCTAGTAGATGTTGAGATATTTCACAGGATATGTGAAAGCTTCGACTTCTGGTTTTGCCGACGGAAGGTTCAGGGACTCATAAAAGCCAATAGGATTCATCCTCTGGGCACCATGAATGTTTTGGCATTAATCCATTCAATAGTTATTTGCCCTTACCAATGCAGAATCCGCTCTCATTGCACCTTGTAATAACAGGGGAAAGCTTCTTGTCACAAACACAAACTGCCTCTGCTCCAGCCTGTGCGGGATAAATTTACAGGCGTGTAGACTAATAGAAAATCTCCCAGCCATGCATCATAAACTTTGAAGGCTCGAACTGGGGAGAAAGAGGGGAGAATGAAAATAAATGAGGTATAAACACACTGGATAAATGTGTGCTTTCGAATCAGCGTAAACACCGGTTATTCATTATCAAATGGGCAGTTTAATTGGTGGTAGAATATATGCCGGCGCCCTGGCTGGTATGAAATATCATACGACAGCTCTGACAGAGGGTCAACTCCTCGACGATTTCTTTTGAGAAATTAGTTCCGCTGATATGATTAGAATCATAAACCAGGAGTCAAACTGCCAGCAGTCGCTGGCAAACCCGCTGGCGTGCGTATATATGGATTATGGCGAATTTGCATCTGGTAATCAAGCTTGTCGGAAATTATATAAATAACAATTGGCAATTGCCGCAGTTGAAACTAATTATCCACATTCTTTATTAAGCACTGTTTGTAATCCCTCTAAGGAATCTCTGCAGTGGCATCTCTCCAACACTCGCCCCTGCAGTCAGCCCGTCACGAGAGAGAAGAAATTGTTTTGTATGTACACTTCATCAAATCCTGATCATCCTAGCTCTGCCAGATACTCCATCTACTGCATGTGTGGAGTTTTGTCCAAGACGGGCCTTAGAGAGATCCCCCGCGGAGACACAGATCCGCCACAGAACCTATAAAACGTATTCCCTTGGAAGTTTGTCATGTTTTGTTTTACATCATTCAGTCAAAGTATATTTAATGTAGCTTTTTGGACACACAACAGAAACAGACCCTTCACTGTCAAAGTGAAAACAGATCCCTACAAACTGATCCAAACTATCAAAGTAATAAATACATGTTTGCATAAGTATTCACCGCCTTCAATAGAACGCACCTAATTCATCACCAAACAACTGGTTTTAGAGGTCACATAATTAGTTAAATGGAGATTACCCGAGTGTGTTGTCAACGGGTTTCCGTGATTGTAGTCACAAGTCAGAGGATGGGTACAAGAAAACTTTCAAGGCCCTGAACATGCCTTGGAGTCCTATTAAATCAATCATTAGGAAATGGAAAGAGTGCGGCAGTCCTCAGTACTCAGTGCACCATCTCGTCAACCTTCAGGGATTGAAGACATGGTGTGCACAACAACAGTCGGCATTTTGCTTATTAGAACAAAACACAAAATACAGCTGAGGCCGATGGGAATGTCACTACTTTTACAGGTATTTGGTCATAAACCACAAATGGAAACATTGACCTGGTGACTGCACTTTTTGGCCATTAGCTTAAACGCCAAACATCATCACGTGTCAAAAAAAGCCACATTAAATCTACTTTTATTCACTGGTGTAAAACAATAAAACATGAAAACCTCCACGAGGTGGTGAATCCTTTTCGTAGTCAGCGTATTGGAGCTTCTATTGCGACAAAGAGATCCCATGACGTCAGGGACCCTTCGCATCGTCCCGAGGAAGCCAAACATAATTTAGGTCAATTTACTGCAACGTGGAGCACAAATAAACAAAACCGTGTTGTCAGATCAAATGAAGGCAGATAAACAGAAAAGTTTCATGCGAAGGAGGTCGTTAGTAAGACACACAAATCACTCGCGCACACGCACACATCGTGGGAACGTAAATGTGCTTTTGACGATGGGAGTGCGGCATGAAAGCCGGAGTCAATGAGAGTTACTGGAGTAGGCATGCACACAATTATATAATCAACACCATATTCTCTTGCGCTCGTGAGTCATTTTGAAGATTTGGGGCTCTCTGCTGTTGCCTGCCATCCATACGATTTCTGTGCACTGCATGTCTTGGTGGAGCTGAGCCTTCGCAGGCATTCACAGTTTAATCAATTAAACACTGTCAAGTTGTTGGCTGGCTAACAAGCGGGGGGGGGGATAGGCCTTTCCTCTTCAAAAGAGGCTTGATTTGCTGTGATTTAAGCTCCAAACTTATTCAGGCAAAAGTCAGCGTGCATTTTGTAGGATCTGTGGGAAATTCTAAGGTTTGTTGTGTTGCAAAAGTCAGAAGGAAAACAACATAAAAAGCTCCGAGCCAGAAAATCAACACATCTCTCTACTGAAGTGCTGAGCAGAGAGCCATCTTTGTGAAAATTGTCCCATGTGTGAGTCATCGTGCCTTTACCCATGAGTGTCCAATTTGCATAACTACAGTTGCAACCACCAGGGAAAGTCTGTTTCTCTACGTTCTGTCCTATCTTGTTTCCCGGTAGTTCGAATCGCTGCCTGGGGAAATACTGCCGTCATCTCAGCGCTTCATACTGTCCAAGGTTGAGAATTAAAGATCTTTTATCTAAACAGCGGATGCCAGCGTGATTAGATCAAGCAGAATCTCCCTCCCGCTTCCCTTTCAATGATTCTACAGGAGGGTCACTCTGCAGCACACATTTCACACTTATGCATCCATCACACCTTGTCTATCCTGTGACGTTTATCAACCATCTGTTACCTGTAGGTGTTTCATACATATACCAGTACACTGCATCCCCCGCAGGGGGGGTGCTAATCTCAAGCAAATCAAGTCCTGTTGGACTGAGAAGACCACGTGACTGATCAAGTGGCAAGGAGCAACTTCGACCGACGCCAGCCAAGGAAAGGTTACTGGGGCTGCTTTAATACACCGTTCTACCTCCACCCCCAAGTAGGAACAGATGGTGAATTTTGGCAGCGTTTTGTTGGCTGGAAAACACCCTTTTGATAGAGATGCCCATTCTTTTACATGCATAAAATAAATGATGTGAAGGGAGAGAACGGTGAAAACAAAAAAAAAAAAAAAGACACGGAAGCGGAGCCAAATTATATCTTGCTATGTATGCAATGCCTTATAGACCATCTGGATGGTTAACTTCACTCCCAACAAATCTCTGCGAAAGCCAGAGTCACTGACTAGATGCAGGTTTACCACTCATGCCATTCAGACAAACAGCCCAGCTATGACTGAATGCTCAGTCTGTGTTTATTGTAGTGGAATCTCAGGTTTAAGTCCGAGTAAAGAATAAAGGCCTTTATTTTGCCCGCTGTTCTACATTAACTGCAGTAATCAGCTAATGGCCAACTTTGGTCACAAACCACAGGGCTCCTCAAGGCTGTGTTACAGTCACCAGTAGCTTTATATTGGTAGTGACAGCGCATGCACGCCCAGGTTTCTAAGTGGCTTCTAATCCAGTAATTGGTAGAGAGAATGTGCGAGAAACAAAGAGAGAGTGTGCAGAGGACACACAGCGAGGATTGACCCTTTTCTCTCGTTCTCTAATTAGCAGAATTAGACAAAGAGCCCTGTGAGAAGACAGATTGCATCCCATCTAGAGTGTGAGATCACTCATGTTGGAGTGGCCCTCTGAGTAAACTCAGTGAAATGTGCCAGAGTCTGCAATAAACCCACTAACCCAACACACCTCCTGTGGTTCAAGAAGAATGGGGGGCAGAACCTTTGAGGACATGTCAACCGAAATCACCGGCAACAGAGCTGGGATGGACGGGGAACAAAACCAGTGCAGAGAATATTGCATATGCAACATTTTTGGCTGGATAAATAGATAAGACATCAGAAACAGGTTTATTGCCAAGTAGGTTTTCACGTACAAGGAATTTGCTTTGGTGTGTTGGTGCAATAAAATCTGAATATAAAAATAAGTAAAATAAGACAAAAAGTAGGTAAAATAAGATAAAATAGAGATAAAAATTTGAAACAAAGAACAAACCATACAGTAATATGGATATTAGATGATGATGAAAAACTCTGAAAGTTCAAGACAAATGAAATGTGACTGTAGAAAAAGAATAAAACTAGAAAATCGGTAAACTGTCAGAAAAGGAACTTTAATGCATCCATCATTATTTAAATTATATAAATTATTAATTGCTCTAGTCTAATGACCAGTTTAATTATCACTTTATTGTTATAAAGTGAATGAATTAAAGCCACTGTGTGAAAAACTCTGTAGTTGACAGACATAGATACCACTAACCTACATTACAAACTAAAAAATTCCATCACAATGATCCTAAAGATGATCACATGCAAACCCCTGAACATAGTGGCTTTAATTAAATAATAGTTAAAAAGTTAAAAAATAAAAAAGTGCGTAATTATTCTGGCGGCATGTTCCAGACTGTACACTGGGTTTATCTGAATATTAAACATAAACATATTCATTAGTGCAGCTTTAACCACAAATTTAGTTTTCGTGTGCAGTTATTGTAGGAGTGACCACTTAAAACGACGACCGTGAATGTTTTGCGGATAAATGCACATACGGCAGGTGTCATTATGTGTCTGTCATCCAATTACAAGATATATAGTATGTATGTGTGTGAAAGACTCTTAAACTTATGCAACATGTGTAAGAGTTTTGTTTTTCCAGCAATTCTGAGCAAGAAACCAACCCACTACAAAGTGGATTTTATTATTAGTGCGGCTCAATGTGTTTTACGTAAGATAATCAAATACTGCACGTAAAAATAATTTGTTTTCCACTTAGTCCATTCATTCTGCTTATGTGTAGCCGAGAGACCCAAAGCAATTTTCCGTGTTGCACAAAAAGAACCCCCAAACACCCTCCTTCATGTCCTGTGTCAGAGCTTTTAGCAGGAAAAGTTTGGAAGGAAGATCCAAGGACAAGAACTCTGCAGAAGGTGCCCTCCGCTCTGCAAAGTGCAACAGCCTGATCCGTCACACGGATACATCCAAACCAAACCCTCAGATTATCTTGACAAACAACATTAATCTGAGCTTAGGCTGGATAAAATAATGATGAGGTAAGATAAAAATCAGTGACGGATTGGCAGCGGAATATGTCTTTATCATCATCCCCATCTCCCATGCAGAAACACAATGACTGGAGGGGAAAAAAAACATGGAGATTGTACTTTCCTTTCTGATGATCCCATACTGAAAAGTGCTGAAGATGATGCCTGGAGGCTTACAGAGTGGGGATGGGAGGGGGGGTACGGCGGCCCATACATACCAATGGCATTGATCCCTGAGCAGGGCCTGTAGGAATGCTGAGACGGCCATATGCACATTTTTGTTCTGGTAAGAAAAGGCTGCTATGTTCCAACATCAAGTCGTCTCAGGGCTGATTTGATGAGCTGGGCGGTATTTGGGATGAGTGGGCCATTTCTGTGTCCTTCAGCAGCAGAGTAGTCCAGAGAAAAGGCCCTTTATTGTGCTACATAGCAGCGATCCAGGACCCAGGACCTCCCCGCCCCCCCACCGACCCCTGGGTGCAATGTTCTACCAGGCCTTGAATCACAACTGGGCTCCAAACACTCTGAGCTTTATTCTAATATCCCCCCACGCTTTCATGTGTGTCCTTACATGAGTGTGATCAGCTGTTAATATTTCATCACATTGCATTATCCACATTCCCCACCTGATGCAAAATTTAATACACGTGTTTGTTTTACTGCACACAAACGCTTCTCAGAGTATTCATTATTATTAGTATTTTCTTTTTTTTACATTGTTTAGTTGATGAAGACTGAGATCATTATGCTTACCTCTTCTTTCTTGTACTCGTATGTTTTGGCTTTTATAATTTGGGAGGTTCAGAACGAAAAGTTGGCTCTCTGCGGGTTGGAATCGGATCAGAACGCACGGGAATGGAGCCAGGAAGTCTCAATCCCCTGAACAAAGGTTAAATTCACCCCAATCTAAAATTCTCCAAAACTCAAATCAATTACACTACGAACATAAAGGGAGTTTATATAAAGACATAAAGACACACGTGGGCTGTTGAATCGGAAAGAGCACAAATTCACGGTCTCACACGCCCATCTTAAAGAAGTAAGGATGAATAAAGTTCTAAAGTGTAAGGTAAACTCCTCTTACCAGAGCTGCTGGTCAGAGAGCGAGTAAAAGGGAGTGCAGGTGAAGTTAATCAAGTAAATGAGGGGCGACAAAGGGTGAAAAGAAGAGCCAATTACTGATGAGGAAAGGAAGTGAGCAAAGAAAGTGAAAAGGGAAAGAAAATCTATCTTTACTGCTTTTATTTTTCTTCCGCATTTTAACTCCCATCCATGTAGAAGTCTTTTGACACGTCACAGTAGGAAAAGCATACAATGGCCATTTTATTAGGAATAGAATTCCATTTAGCTGCTTCAGTTTAAGGCTCCCGGTACTGTGACAGTAAAATCCCTTGACATGTCCTTTGGTGTGAGGCCAGAAACAGCCCATCCTCCCCTGCTTCAGCACCACGGACAGCGCCGGCAGTCACTCAACTAACAACTGCAGGGAGAGAGTGTATTTTCAGAGCCATGGACCGTCGGAAAGAAATGGGTGTTTGTTTTCGGGATAACAGGCCGTCGGACAAATGGGCTTTCGGGGACATTTTTCGGTCTACTGGGGCCTCAGAATAATGCTTACCCGCACTTTACGATGGCCAATAGGAAGATGACTGCAGCTTTGTCTCCATCACAGTGAAGTTCTTGTAATGAATTACTTTCTTAGGCAAAATTAGCCACACGCCTTAAGAGCTGACGCAAAAAAGAGCGTGAAGCAGGTTGATTTGTATTTTTTTGCTTTCGTGCTTTGAATACATATAACTGCACTCAGAATACCCGGCTTAGACTTTGCAGTGTTTAGAAGACAACGCTGAGATTACTTTCCAACATACGTAAAGAAACTTGAGAGATCACATGTAGTGATGAGTCGAATGTGTGTAATGAATGCCATACAAATCCCTGCATATCCTGGTGTGGGGTTAAATGCAGTGTAAAGGCTTCATGCAGCACGACCCCTGTCATTTCGTTGTTTCTCTATGAGAGGCAGTGTCAGCAAGCAGACACCCTCTTTACATGGACTCATAATGAAGGTCAGTCTCAGGCTGTCATTCTCTGGGAGTCTCAGTCGGGAAGCTATTGTTTGTCCACGACATGTCACACACACACACAAATGGGAAAAAAAAAAACCACATAGAAATGCCCAAAACACATAGAAATGTACACACGTATGAAAGCACACACCCGGTGACACAAAGCCAGCTCAGCACAGCTGTGGCTCGGATTGATGTGAACATGGCCATCCAGGCAGAAAAGGTCGTTTCCCAGCATCACTCGTGGGTACGACCTTTGATCTCCCTGTCTCTCTCTTCCTGCGAGGATTCGTGCGTACATTGAACATGTGAGAGGGTAGCCATTTTTCACAAGTAAGTGTGATTAAAAAAAAAAAAGATAAGATGCTAATGGGGTCTTAAAAGTCGGCAAATATAGTTGGAAAGGTTGGCCACACTGACTGTTGATCAGCGTCAGCCAGTTGACCAGCCAGTGATAGCAGGTTGCAGGTACATTTCTAAGCTGTTCAGTCGTCGAATCAAACCCGACCCGGACCTGGAATTTAAGCCTGAGCTCGCAGACTGGTGTGGCTCCCAGGCTGGCACACACGAGGCACCATCATGAAACCAAAAAAAACACAGATTTTAAACGCACTTCCTTTGTGACACCTTCATCTCAAAAAAGCGATTTGTAATTTAGAGTAATTTACAGACGCTTGTGCTGTGTCAGGGAACGACCATGACAACTGGATTTCAGATGGACAAAGCATTGGTCAGTTTGAATGGCAGGCTAAGACAAAAAAAGGAAATATGTATGGAGCACAGAGAAAGAGCAGAGATGGACTAGCTCTGATTTTCTGGCAGCCCTCGGGCAGCTTTCGATCCCCACAGCAGTGAGCCAGAGGCAGTTGATGGGAAACCCAGTAGCTGAGGCGGTTTACAGCCCTGGACATATGGATGATTCACAGATAAAGAGCGTGGCGCACTCATTAGCATCCTACAAATCACAAGACATAAAGGCCTTTTTCGCTTCCCGCAGCAGCCACTGTTTGTTTCCTCTGTGTTCAATTATCAGTGTCCACAACGTTGCTAAATTCATGCGCTGGGCTTCTCCCTGCAGCTCGAGAGAGATGCACTACAGCACACGAAAGCATCTCTCAGGAGAGACGCAGGGAACTCTGGGTAATGAGCCGGACGCTGCATCGATAATGTTGACCGCCACTCGCCGGACCGACGTGAACGCGTCAGGCTCGGTTAATAATGTGTGAGGTGCGGCCTCAATTTCATGGACGCTGCCCCCCCCCCCCACCACTAGACCAGTCTATATCTCACTGAGGCTGTTTAATTATGTAAACCTATAGTCAGAGAGAGGGAGGAGGGAAGCGCTGACAGAAAGGAGGGTCATTTAACTTGCATTAGTTTTTGATGCCTGCGTTGTGTAAATAAGGGAAGAGGAATCACCTTTAACACACAAGACGAGCTGAGCAGGAAGTGCGATCTGAGGTGCCCGTTAGTTGCTTTTGGTAGCCACTCCGAATGATGTTAAATCCTCAGACGTGCACAGAGAATGTCTGATTTGGCAAGCGGTCCGCGTTCTTTATTAGCAGGAGTGTGACAACAAACGTGAAGACCAGCCCGGGAAGCAAGCTTTGCTCGGGTCTGGGAGACACAGCGGATATCAAAGAGAAACGAAGGCATAGTTGAAAGACCTGTGAAAGATAGAGGGAAAGTGTACGCTCTAGTGTTGCTCTGGCTTCCTTGTAAAGAACACGTGGGTAGAGACATGGCTGGATGGGGGGGGGTGAGGGAAAGACTCCATTCTCCTCTCTGCTTAAGGAAACCCCTGCTTATTTTGGCAACTGTGACCCACTTTTACACATTCATTCTTGAGCTATGATATGCGCACTCACACATGTACACCCCCCCACCACGAATGCTGTAACGCATCACTGAAGAGGAAAACAGAGGCATCTGGAGAAATCGCCCTCTGGGAGGCGTTGACATGATTTGCGGGGCCTCGCTGCAGTTTCCCGTAACTCTGGCAGTGCGGCGCTCTGCTAGGTGACTTCCCAGTGCGTTTGCCGCGGCAACTGAACGCCGCACGACTAATTGGCGAAAACACAATCGCTGACCTGCGTAGGAAAACTGAGGAATGCACTGTAGCATGCTGTAAGGACACATGCGAGACCACACAATGTATAAATAATTGCGCATTAATGTTTAACTCTAGTTTAAGTGTCTCCTCTGGAGCGAAGGGGAGCGTTTAGGTTCCCCGAGGCTCGGCTGGAGCTGAATCGGCAAACGCTATCTTAGATATGATGGCCTTGTTTGTGGTTTCAGATGGTTGTTGAATTCCCTAACACATACCGCAAGCTCAGGTTATTGCTGCTTGAGGAGCTCAGAAAGGAAGAAAAGAACATTTCAATACACAAACGTGCGACGTGGCCGTGGTTTTAAAAGCCCCGTGTGTTGGATTTAGAGGTATGCGACTCTGGCGCCCCCAGACTCGACACTGTGGTACGTTTGAGAAGGGTGAAGGAGTAAGTGACGAGGGTGGCATTAATTTGATCACAAACACCAGCTGTAAACCATTACTCACTGAAGAGAAACAAGACCACAGATGCTTTGAACAAGACGCTGCAGAGGCTTTTTTCGTCACTGCAGTTTCTTAATGGGAATAAATTATCCATTTAAAAGTGTGCTTCACATGCTGATGCCTCCATGTGGGAGCCAGAGTTCCCATAATACTTTGAAAAATGGGACATTTAGCTCCTAATGGGATGTCAGTGGACTACACACAGCGAGGTGATGATTGCCAACCTGGTAGGTCTGTGATGCTTTTTATTTTTTAATCAGAGGCTACAATGTGATCTCATGCATGATCTGTAAGGAGGTTATTTCTTTTGCTGAACCACCGTTTAACATTGTTAACGTGTTTGCAGTATGTAGGAGCGAAACAAGTCGATGGTGAGAGAAAGTCATCCGAATATTTGTGCAGTTTAGCTTGAAGCAAAGCCAACGTGGCCAATGCTGAAATACCTTAGGACGCAGTTCCTCTAATGACCACTAGATGCTGTCTCCAAAAGAACTCAAACTCTAGTGAAAAAAAAATAATATTTATTGGTTCGTATTTTTACAGTGTAGATTTGTTATATCCCAAGATTCCTCGGTGACAATTCAATTCAATTCAATTTTATTTATATAGCGCTATATCATAACAAAGTTATCTCATAGCACTTGTTAATATAGAGCAAGTCCAAGCCAACTGTACAGACCCAACAATTCCACCACGAGCAAGCGCTAGGCGACAGTGGCAAGGAAACACTGCCTTTTAACAGGCAGAAACCTCAGGCAGAACCAGGCTCCTGGTGGGCGTCATCTGCCTCGACCGGTTGGGTAGAGAGAGAAAAA
>JAVQJF010049984.1:0-23997 GCA_036023855.1 Gadopsis marmoratus
TGGTGGAATTGTTGGGTCTGTAGATATAGTTTGCTTGGACTTGCTCTATATTAACAAGTGCTATGAGATAACTTTGTTATGATATAGCGCTATATAAATAAAATTTGATTTGATTTGATTTGATTTGATCTACATGCTTATTGTCAGCCTCAGTCACAGCGCCACCTAGTGACAGGGAGAGGTATGGGCTCTCAGCGCCCGAGGTCCGCCGACCGGCGGACGCTGCACGTGTTCCCCGACGTGCACACGCCCCGACGTGCACAGGTCTGCGAGGGCCCGTTCAACGCTGCTTGCAGCTTTAATTTATTTTGAATTTGAATGGGCAGAATGCAATCCACAACTGATTACCTCCTGAAAACTTGTTTCTGCTGATCTCCAATGGCTCCATCCAAAGATTCAGCCTCGCTCCCTCTATCGAGTCTTACTATTCTCACTTTTTCCTCTCTATTGCTCCCCGTGAACTCTTTGTTTCATCAATTCCCCTTTCAACATTCTGTCTCGTCCTCTTTTCTCTGCTTTACTGTCCCCTCTATTTCTCTCCCTCTGTCCTTTCCTCCTCCTCACTTCTGCACCATAAAGTAGATGGCTGGATGATTCATCTCTCCCTCTGCCCCTGGACTGTTGTGATCCTTATTTTACTGCACAGTTAAAGCAGACTCCCCCTTCCTCCTCCGATGTCTCTCTGTCCTCTGCAGCTATTGACACTTATCAACCAAAGCGTCTACCGTTAATACAGATAACAGCCTGGACTGAAAACAATAACTGAACCTTCCATCTGGTCAGTGATTATTGTTCTGCAGGTATTTTATGTGAGTGCTATTGATTTGATCTGGGAGAGTTGTTTGTGCAGACATTACGTTCCCAGGCACTGGTTTGATTTAGACAGGCTCCTCTCGATGAATGTGGCTATCTACAGTCCAGCTATCCTCTTCTGGACATTATTCTTCATTATGAGACAGGCTGATCCGTGTTTTAATCATAGTGTCTGCTGCAGTGTTGCTACGTCTCACAGTCATTCATTGGTTATGGGTGTATTTACTAAAGACTGGTTGAGGTGCAACATGACCGATTATATACAATCAGTTAGTGAGAGACTTAATGAATGAGTCAGTGTTTGCTGACTGATACCTTTTCACCTCATTTATAAATGCATCTACGCCAGAGCATGTTGCTGCAGGGTATTTACACATATTTCTATTGACAAATAACTGATTATAATGACATTGGTTACTGTGAAATGCTGTCTAAGAATTCCTTTTTGTTTCACTTTATTTACAGTTTAAACCACAAAACACAATAAACTAAGAGTTATTTCAGCATGCAAATACTTTCAATCACTGACACTGTGCATTGTTGCCTTAGCTTTGATTCACATTTAATTCTTATGTTTTCATTAGAGCAATGGAATTGCATATTTTGACCTGCAAGTAAAAAAAGAAAATGATTACCCCCTTCCCCAAAACATGCAGAGGAGGTTATAAATAGTTGTGTCTTGTCTGGAGTTGTGTCTGCAAACCATCTTGGGATCTTGGGTTGGGGCCATAAGCATCTTCAGGCTGCTTATGGTCCCAACAAACTCCACTAATCTGAGGGTTAGGCCAGCCTTGCCTGTGACACAAAGGCCAGGGCAAAAAAAATCACAAAACACTAGCCACTGTTTTGTTTTTTGGGTGAATCAATGTTTATATTACCACAGAGCTTCTCTTATTTGGATTACGGCAGTTGGTCGTTAGAAGGACACTGGTGTAAGAGATTGCAGCACCCAACTGTAAAAGCAGGGTTTTGAAAAGAGAGGGGGACGTGTCATCCCCATCCCCAGTGGAAATTAGCCCTTGGCGCTACAGGACCATCCACCACCCCAACCTCCGCACCCTTACTTTCCAGTTTGCTACATAATGGGCACACTGCTTTTTGCATTGGCACTGAGGGATGCAGACTTGTCCAACGTGAATGTACTTCCCAGGGACTAGTATGGGCTGTAGCACACTGCAGCATCAGTTAGTGGAAGTGTCTTGCTTAAAGGTAACTGTAGTCCTTTTTTTGTTCTCTGTCATGGAAGTGTTTGATAGAATTTCTCAAATTGAGAGGATATTTCTCTGCTCACATATTTTTATTTGCTCTAAAAGTGAGACTTAATGTAAACCCAAAGTCTCAAGCTGTTTTTTTAGAAAATGATTAAACACTAATAGTTTCACAAAGCACGCACAAACAAATCACTGTACTCATATGCAGATTATTGTCTCCAGCACTCTGTACACTCTGCTGAGTGATAGCAGCCACTAGCATTATCCAAAGTAAGAACACTGACCTTTAGGTAATTAAAAGTTGTTAAATCAGGGATGAAGCACAATGAGCCAGCAATTATTGCAGAACAGGCCCTGACAGGGGGATTCAAGACCCCTGAAGTGACTTTATTATCATCAAAGTTTACCATAGACAAAGATTATCATCTTTCTGGGGATAAGGTGTCAAAGGTTAATTTAATCATAAATCCACTTCATATAAATATAACACAATTTAACTTATGTACCAAGGAAGTATTTCAATTAATATTTTAACTACGTATATCCTTTTGAAACAGTGACAGTGAAAATATATCATATAACCTAAAAGAGGCATGGGTTAGTGTTGTCAGGTGGGATAAATGCCCCAAAGCAGAAAGCACTGGGAGACAAGGGCAAGCTAACAGACAGCGCCTCATATTGTCAAAATCAAATAGTCAGACATTTCTTTCAGACAATACGGTGACATCACGTGTTTAATAGATAGCCTTTTCTATTATACAGTAGGAAATAATGAGAAATTGAAAATGTTAAAACACAGTTCAAATGCAGCTTTCGCAGTTTCTCAGTCTCCCAGGAAAATGCCATCTTTGCTGTCTTCTTTCCTAGAGCGCATTCCATTAGCAGTGTTAGCATATGGAGCTACTGTGACCCAGCATGCTAAGTGATTTCAAAGTCTAAAGGCCTGAAGTGGCTGGCAGTAAAATGTTTACCAGTGTCTAGCCCATATAAGCTAATGCTACCACAGTTTTATTGGCTATTAAGAGTGTGGTAGCATTAGCCCCTAGACGATGACCTTATTGCCCTCAGTGGTAATAGCAGAATAAGATACCATTAACTGTAAGTGTAGCCTTGCTGTTCCCCTACCAGTTTTGGCCCAGGGGAAAGATAAAGCCATATTCTGCTGAATTTAAAGCATGAATAAAAGAAATGTCTCCTTCCCTTTGAGTACTCTGCTGGTCTTCTCTGGCTTTCTTGGACCCCTTCATTACACCTCGTAGTTGGACCTCCTCCATTCTTGAACACTGTATTCATTTCTGAGCCTTTTTTTATGACTTGAAGCTTATTAATTTACTTTGGAGTTTTTTTATTTCCATTTACAGCCTAGATATATCCTTACTTTTTGAACACCTTGACACATCATCCTCACATGCAAAAAACAAATAGATTTTTGTCTAGTATAACTATATATGTACATGCTATTTTCCCCTGTATTTCGACATTTCAGTGTTAAAAGAGACAGAGACATTTTATATCTGTGTGTCCAGTAAAATAATTATTCTAGTATGAATTTAGCCTAGCTTAACACAGGGTAAAGAATGAAATTGGGGAAATTGCAAGCCTTGCTACTACTAGCCACTCCAAAGATGTCTTACGAGTTAGTGTTAATGTTGAACTGTTTCTTGACCAAAAGCAGAGATTCACTGACTGTTCTCTGTCTCTCAAATGTCATGTCTATATTGTGAGATTGCAAGGTCATAATTCTCAACAAAACCTGAGTGACTCTTAGATGTTTTAGAGACTATCTTGCTAGCTAACAAGATTATTTTCATGTTATTTTGTCTTTGCACTAAATTAAAACACATCCCAGACATTGTTTATGCTGGAGATTAAATTTATATTAATCTCATCTGACTTCGCATTTGATAGCAAACAGGAAACACAAACTGTAAGATGGAACCTTTAAAAGCAAATAGGCTACAGTAGCTCTCAACCAGCTGCATCGCATCACAGGCACAAAAGTGCCAATCTGTGCAAACATTTTATACCCAGTGAGCTGTGCAGGTTTTTCAGTAGCTTCAATTCCTGCTGACACTTCATGCCTTATCGTTACTAGGGACAAGTATCTTTGTTAGTCCTGAAATCTTCATCAGTGGACAGTGGCTATTTGGGAGCCGTGTCAGGGTCTCAGGCTGGGCCAGTCTGCCAAGTGTTGATAAAATATGCATTGGCCAGAGTTTGAGTTGAGTGACCTCACCTGAGAAGTGTGTGTGTGTGTGAGTGTGTGTTGTCAGTGCAGGGGTTGACATAGTCATGCTTGGTGTGCATGTATGTGTGTTGCCTGTGTGTTCTCATGGTTTTCGTCCCACAGACAGGTAGACTGGAGAACAGATCAAAATACATGAAGCCCTGTTTCAGTGGTCTGTGGCTGTAATTTTGGCTTTCTTGCAGGACATGGTGGACAAAGGAAAAGCCTTTTGTACTGTCAAGGTTTACTCGCCATGTTGGTTTTGAGGGGAAGGCTGTGGATCAGCACTCCTTGGTTTGCCTCTTCATGAGGGGAGCACGTCGTAGGCTCCCGGGCCCTAGATCATTGGCCCTCGGATGAACATCGGCGGTTGCAAGTCTGGTGCAGGCAATACGTTTTTGGACAGGACCAAAATCTATAGACAAAGTGACCAGTTTTTTGTGTCCTGGGCAAAGAACCATAGGGAGAAGCCAATCTCGAAGCAGAGGCTCTCTCGCTGAATTGTGGGGGCTATTGCATTAGCCTATGGTTCTAAAGGTTTGCAGCCACTAGAGGGACAGCGAGCACATTCCACCAAAGGTCTCGCTACCTCCTGGGCCCTTTTAAGGGGGCTTCCCATTCAGGAGATTTGTTTGCTGCAAGTTGGGCCTTGCCGCATAGGTTTTACAGACTTGACGTTACGGCTCCTACATTAGCCCATTCGGTGCTTAGTGTGGCGGAACACTATTGGGACTCATTTTATCCACTTAGTAAGTGTTAGCACGCAGAGCTACTGTCAACCAGCATGCGGAAGTCTAGCCTCACACTTTATGGCTATTAAATTCAATTCAGTTTTATTTATATAGCGCTATATCATAACAGAGTTATCTCATAGCACTTGTTAATATAGAGCAAGTCTAAACCAACTCTATGTAAAACTCTATATTAAAGACACAGTGAACTGGAGAATACATTTTCCAAGACACTGTGTGTCTGTGTTGATTATTCATTTATCTCTTGTTACATACTAAATGTGTGTGGTGGGTAATTAGTGGACTAATGGGGCGGCTGTGGCTGCGAGGGTAGTGCGGTCGTCCATTAACCCCAGGGTTGGTGGTTCAATCCTTGCTCCTCCTGTCCGCATGTCGAAGTGTCCCTGGGCAATACACTGAACCCCAAGTTGCCAGCATGGCAACTGTGTCCCCATCGGTGTGTGAATGGGTGAATTAGACTACTGTTCAAGCTTAGATTACTGTTACAGCACTTTGGGAACTGTTTTGGTTGAAAAGCGCTATATAAGAAAGAGTCCATTTACCATAATCTCTTGGAATTGTGTTTTTTGGATTTCGGCTGGTAAATACTTTGTTTACATTTCCAAAGAATGTGCTTGAGGTGCATGCAAAAACTCTAATGTCCCAACATGAGACAAATTGAGACTATAAATATATATATAATATATATAAATATAATGTTGTATACCTAATCCATAGGGGATTAGCATGAAAATAAGTAAATAAATGAATGTAAGTAATAATGGCCTCTGATTTCATTTTCTGTACTGAACTGTGGGGGCTAACATGTCTTTCTCTGGCCCAACAATCCTCAGAGCTTGTTTGCATTCCTCCTATATTATATTATATAATAATCATTTGCACGAGTTTATTATCAGTGCGTATTTCACCTTTGGGCTTCTCTGTTCACTAAAGAGCAAAATGCAGAATCAAAAAACAGTCAGTTCTTATTATTTTTCACTCCCTTTCAGTTTATTTAAGGGACCTATAGGGGTGCATATTCATATTTTAATCAGTCAGTGTGTAGGTGTTTGGCCATTATGCCTCAAAAATATGTTATCAGGATCGTGATTGATATCAAAATTTCGATGTGAGGAATCATTGAATCATTGTTAGTTAGAAGTGCATCAGTGTGTTTATAATTACTTTAGCCATAATTGGCTATTTCTGTTGTTATAATTAGAAGCCAATTTTGAATAGACATACTGTAGTTAACATCTAACTTTCTGATTATTTCTCAAGTCTTTTGTGATGATTGAAGGGAGCACCCCCCTCCCCCCTTTGATATTTACCAAAGCTCTGTTTCCACTTGAGGCAAGAGTGCGACAGTCCCCATCTGACAGAGACGCTTTCAAGGATCCATCTGCTGTTGGAAAAATCCAAGAACAAAGATATATGCCAATGTTCTGCCAAAATAAATGTTACAGTTTTTCTTCTTCAAATTCTGTGATTTGTGCTCTTCTCCTGCAGTGACTGTAGACACTTGCACCCAGTGTTGTGTTAAGTGATAAATGAGGGCAGATACTAATAAAGACGTATTGCAGTGAAATAAAAATGTATGTGCTGAAATTCATATTGACCGAAACTAAACTATCAGCCGTCGTTAAAAATATCATGCATCGTCTAGGTGGTATTTCAGTCTTGCCTTCATATATATTACATTTGTATTCCTACAGTGTAGTAAAAATCATCTGAAGTTAAATATGACCAATAAGGCATGCCTGCTGATCATGTGGTCACAGAAATCTTGATTTAGTAAGACGCTATGATCCTAGTGATGAGCCAGCTACAGGAAAACTGGAAGCCTAACAACGGATTTTTCATTTGAGTCATTATCCAGCTTTGATCAACACTGCTAGGTGACTGTCAATTATTTTATCACAGCATACCGCTGCTTTTCTCTGCACTTTTGATTCACTGATGTTTTCCATTGCTAAAACATCACAGAGGGCTGACCAAACACAGGATAACACAATAGTCAGTGTCTGCACTCAATGCAGCAAAGGAAATATATGATGGAATGATGACAAAAGACAAATTACAATGAATGAGGTGCGCTTTTTCATTCCTGCATTTTTAAATGATAATTATTCGTTCATTCTCTATACCGCTTATCCGAAAGGGTTCGCGGGGGGTTGCTGGAGCCAATCCCAGCTGACATTGGGCAAGAGGCGGGGGAACACCCTGGACTGGTCGCCAGTCAATCACAGGGCAATGTTAATTATTATTATTTGCAAATGAATTCCTCACCAAAATGCAGTAACAGTATCCCTACCACTTAACTTTTCTAAAATGAGTATATGATCATACATCTGGATAAGGTTTCAAACTAGTGATTTACTAAATTACTAAATCAAAGAAATGTCTTAGTAAACACTTCCGTGTTGAGAAAATTGGTTGCTAGGAAACATTTGTAGCGTTAACTAAACAGGAGGTCACAGTAGCATCACAAGCTGTTACATAATTGCCAAAAGTAACAGTTTTAGGAGACCAAATTATTTATTAAACTTCCAATTCTTTGTAAATATATGTATTAATGTTTAATTGATATCTGCATACATGAAGAAATATGAAATATGTGTTTCAGGGTTACTAGTATACATGCAGCATGAGTGGGAAGTATCCAATTATGTTGCTGTTATTAGGGAATTTAATAAAATGTTATTACAATAACATATGTGGAATTTCTGAAAATGCAATATAAAATCTTATTGGTTTACATTATTAGATAACAGCATTATATCAAGCATCTGGTCAGATGTGTTGACCATATTCCATATTAACGCTTTTACTGCTAAACGGCTCATATATTAGCAAGCTAACATTAACTTTGTCAGTTTGTCCCATTAGCTATGCAATATATACACATGGCAGTTAGTGGGTGTAAATGTTTAGTAACAGCTCATTTCTATGTGAGACGTAGTTTGTGTGGTGCAACCTGATGCATAACTAGGCTAATGGCTGTCGTTTGGCTCACGCTACGTGTATGTAAATGCAACCTGCAGCATAGGCTTTAAGTATTTGAGCATTGCCAAAACGCAGGTGACCTACACGCAATATTGTGCCTGAACGCATCTTGTGTAGATAAAGAAGGAGCACTGAAGCTGCTGCTGCTGCTGCCCTGCTCAGACTATGCCTTATCTGTAGACCATAGACTGTTTATAACGATGAACGACATGTCTGTCAAAACATGTCCATCGCCCCCTGGTGGCTGGCTGCAGTATAGGTAATAAACTTCACTCCCTACATGTTGTAGGGGGTGAAGTTTATTACCTATAGTGGGTGGGACAGGGGCCAAACTGATATATCAAAGTAAAATTTATCACTACTGCTAAGACTCTGGCTCCAAATGACATCACCAGCACAAGATGGCAGTGCCCGTGTCCAGGATATTCTGTCTTGATTTTTGTACATCATCCATCTGTATATACAGTCTACGGTGACGACACAGTGTATGTTTATACTCAGTGCAAGTGGCTCCAGAACAAGTTGCATTTTGTTTATTCATGCTGCTGCAGAAAATGTTTGGATATTGTTTTAAGAAAGGTTGCAGTCAGAGCTGCACGGGATAGGGTAGGATAGGCATACACACACACACACACACACACAGAATCACTTAATGAGCATGGAGGCTAACTCCACACCTGTTTGATAAATGCACTACAAGAGAATGGCAGTACAATGGTGCAACTCAAAAATGCTGTTGGAAATAAGGAGAAAGGAGAAGGAGGAACTGGCAATAAAATTAAGGGTGAGACAAGAAAAGAAAAGGGAATGGTAAACATCTAAAAATGTGTCAGTGAAACAAAAAGAAGAATCCTGACAACATTCGCAGTGTTACAGACTTTAGCCTTGAATAGCTGGTAACTCTAAATCCATTAGTCTGGTTGTGAGTGCAGAGTTCGACTGTCTCATGGTGGTCTAAAGATGCTTGTATATTGTGAAAAGAATAAACGTCTGGGGGAAATGACTTTATAACATGTTGTGAAACTGGTCAGTTAGTTGAGTTTAAACTAAAGCCGCCTGTCCCTCTGTGTTTTGGACCAGCAGCCTGGAGAGAAAGCTGTTGAATGTGTTTGTACTGATTGCATTTTCTGGCTTAGTTGGTGGTTAGATGGGCCCACACATGCCTGGCTGTGATTGAGTATTTGCTTGGGTACATGGAGCAGTTATACAGGATGTTAATGTGCCCCAGAAGACTTAAATTGAGTGTCTAGTACAAAACTGCACATAGCACTACTGGAAAAGGTTATAGTTTCAAACATTTATATTCAAACATATATTTCTTTGTCATAAGGCGTATATAAGGTTAGGATGTTTTCTTTTTCTCTGTATTTGACATTTAGGTTAGGTAGGAACCTAAATCCTTTCTTACTGATCACAGAGAGTTTGGAAATCTTTGGTTTAAAAGTGCTTGAATTTTTTTATTCTTAAACCCTGAACAACAATATATACAAAGAAGAACTCGGGTAATTGCCAACATCATTGTTGTCATTATGACCTGTCACCAAAACCATCAAAGACAATAGAATTTTTAAGTAGAGCGACATAGCTAAGTTAAATAAAACAAAGAATTCAATAACATAATGCCATATGTTTGTCATAATATTCATCCCATCCACTGGCATTTAAAAAAAATGAAAATGACAACAAGCAGCACAAAAGCATAAAACAAATCTCCCTTTCCCCCTACACATCATGATTGAGATGCAAAAACAGAATTCTGGATCTTTCAGAAGTTAACATTAAATCTCCTCAGCAGCAGTCAGTAAGAGCTCGGTCCAGAAAAAGTTGAACTTGCAGTCTCCTCTCTGTCAGTCGGTGTAAAAAAGCGTTCATGGCTGCTGATCATAAAGGTGCTGCGCACAGTTTATTGATATCACCTGCAGTCCACAGCGATGACAGGCCAGAAAAACATTTGAGAGAAATGTGCCAATTTAAATAAAACCGAAATCCTGAACAGTGTACGACGCAGGATTACCAGCACAAGTTGCTCAACATACACTCACATTGACACCACTATAATTAATTTATGATCCAGCTATGATTTATTTTTGTCCCTATCTGACCTTATGCACACCTTTGAATTTGAAAAGTCAGTGAGGATTTGTGGTGCTTGGCTGAGTTGAAGGCAAATGCACACACACACCTCCCCAACTGCACAGATAGAGTCCTGCTGGACCATGTATCATAACCCTTCATTTCTACTCAAATGCATGATCTCTCTCATCGTCCTTCTGCACCTCTTTTTCACTCATTTCCTCCATCTCGCTCTCTGCTCGTCCCTATGGAGCATCTGAAAATAGCAGTCAAGGGAAAAGTGGGTCAGCTGCCGTGTGTGTGTATGTCTGTGTATACTGAATTTGTCTGTGTGTGTAACAAGCTGTTAAACTAGTGTACCTCCGTATCTCAGATTTTGAAGTGTGCAACATTTCTGAGATGAACAGCTGATTGCAGCGTTTTTCCGTCATACATCTTTGCCCTTTTTCTCGTGGTGAAATAAATAATTAAAAACATCAGCTGCCAACATATTAACCCTTTAGTCTGCAAACTGTCTAAAAATGTCACAATTTCACAAAGAAATGTCTTATCATTTCAGCATTAATATTTTGCAAGAAAAAAACACTATATGGAGCTCTGGGGTACTGAAAGAAAGTACCCATGGAAACTACATCTCTGGTTAGATTTGTGTTTAGGTAAGGGCAAGTTCTGTTTTTGACCAAATGTTCCTGAATTTCCTTTATACCTCTGTGTGCTTAAACAGACAGAGAGAGAGAGGTCAGGCTGCTGAGTTATTATCATGTACTCAGGAAAGTCAACCCCACACCCCTGCAGGCCAATCAAAAAACTGAGTAACAAAGCCAAACTTGAAAATTCAGGGCTAATCGCAAATATTCTGGCCTTAGTGGGGAACACCGATTTTACACATGAAAGGTCAGTTTAAAAGTCGAGTACTACTCAGGCGGAGGTTGGGGTCAGAATTGCATGGAGGGTCCCAAATAAATGTAACAAACAAACCAAAAAAGAACCAAACGAACATACTAGTTACTTTTGCCTCCCAGTCCTATAATATCTTTCAAATAAAACAATCACACATGAAAGCTGGTGTGATCTGGCCTAATAAAAGGCACATTGCATTATAGGAACTGTAGGATTTTTGGAGCTTAGCCCTTACTATGGACTAAAAGTCAGGATATCTTGGTCTCTGTTGCACAGATTTTGACCATCCTCTCCGTCTCTTGCAGGTTCCCCAACTTTATGACGTGCAATACTAAATCACTGGTGTACCCCTTTAAGTTCAAGCACATTTCTTTGTGTAGCCTTTTATTGCAAACACGTGTTAAAGGAATTCACTGTCAGTAACAGAGAGAAAAGAAAAACAATAGGACAAATAAATGTGTGTAGCCTTGTACTGTCAGTAGTAGATAGTACCACCAAACTGAGTACTTAGAACTGTGCAATGAAACACTCCCAATAACATCCCCAGTTAAAAAGAAAAAAGATCCATAGAGAGATAAAACAAAAAGGGAAAAGAAGAACCCAAAGGAAAGCCTCCTGGCAATGCTGTTGATTACATAAATCTCATTAGACCACCACATGATTGCAGCACATATAAGATCTTTGTCCTTTCAGAGTAGACACTATAATCACTGTAAGACTGTGGTTTGTCACCAGAGAGAGTTACCTCCCATAAAATCTTTAATCTAATCAGTGCAAACCAAAACGTTCTGATGAAACACACTTCTGTGTACGAGGGCATCAGTGCATCAAGGTTTAAAAATCATCAATACAGAAATCTCCGTTATCACAAGCGCAGTCATGTCTGCTTTCAGCTGTGCGCCCAGTGGTTGATCCAATTATCTGTTATGTGTTAAACTAATACAGTTAGGACTAATGGGTCCCAATAGCACAGGAGGGGGCTACTGAGACGGCTCCAACATTACGAAACAAGAGAAGAGAGAGGTAGTGTGTGAAAATGTGTGAGAGAGGATAAAAGTGGGCAGACAAAATGGTTCGTCCTCTAGAAGTACAAATAGAAGCCTTTTCTGATCTCACTCTTCTATCAGCAGGATGACATTGTTTGTGCCTTCCAACAGTGCTATTAATCACAGTTAAATCTGTTGTATGATGTGACAACGCTATATTTCACGCTATATAGGTTACAATAGCTGTGTTTCCATTCAATTATCAAGCGAATTTTAATTAACTTTTGAAATGTCGCGAAACAGAAAAACGTTTCCATCAACTGGTTTGGTGTGAATATACTAGGCTTGTTGCAAAGCATAGTTTGGTCAGATGTTGGCGGTATACGCTTTACAAATGGCTGTAATACACCACTAAACAGAGCAGTCAGCTAGTGTTAGCCACGTTTCATGCTGCCCGATACGAAGACAAGTTATTGTGGAACGGTTCAGCAGAAACAGCTGATCAGTCATGTAAGTTAAATGTTCGGCCGTTTGGCGCATAAGTTTGTTTTTGACAAAGGCAAAACACCTTTTTTTGCACAATTGAGGGAGTTTCATTCTATTGTGCCATTTCCATGTACCTTTTCTAATGCGATACGTCAAAATGCTCATAAAAATACGTTTATGGAAATGTGGCTATTGACTGAATTTAGGGGAGCTTTGTCGTCAAAGTTATAGCAAAGGCTAGGGAAAGATTGTGGTTGTTATTTAAAAAAAAAACCTTCAGAACATTCCTGTCAGTTCTACAGGATAATTAAGTATAACTACTGCAACAAGTAACACGTAGAATGCCTTAACTGTAAAAAACAAAATGCAAACACACAGGTGTACAAGCACACACACCATATTGAAGGGAAATGATTTCCATTCAAAATTAGTTTCTTGTCATAGTGGCTTGTTTCATTGTACTATGTTGTATTACTATATCATTGTGCTGACCTTTAGATCTTTTCTTGACTTAACAGCAGCTAGAATCCTTAGTGGTTCAATACCATTTTCAGAAGAGTGGACAAATGAGTAAAATGATTTAATACCTCAAGTACTCCACTTGTGCATTTTCCTTTAGATATTTGATTCACAATAGATTTTTTTAATCTGTTAAGCCCAGAATGGACCTATTTTTAAAGTCACAATGAAGAAATACATCACTAGCATTAAATAGCTTTGCATTTCAGAATTTGACGTGAACGTGGCTTTCGTGGAGACTCAAAGGGGACTGTTTTGTCCAGGCTGCCCTCTGCTTTATATCACAGCGAGATGTGGCACAGCATGCACACATATTTTGTCATGCTTTGATATTAAATGGTATCCAGGGGCCCTGAAGAAACAGCAACATTTAAGTGGTCTGCTGATGGGTAATTACTCATCAGGGCTCCTAGACTTTAGATCATCAACTGAGAAGATAAATGTGAACCATCATTTCAATCTGAAATGCATTATTCACTTTTCTTGAATGTAAAGACATCTAAAAAATGCCCTTCATCCCCTTCTTTGGAATATGATTTGTAATGATGTTATAGGCTGTCAACTGGGTTAAAGGGGCTATACAAATACTAATTATTATGAAGCTTGTAGATTTCAGAGGTATGTTTATATATAATTTTTTTTACTGATCTGTTCTCTGCTGTTCTTCCTAGGATTTAAGTGTCCTGTCTGCTCTAAGTCTGTGGCGTCCAGTGAAATGGAAGTTCACTTCATCATGTGTCTAAGCAAGCCTCGCCTCTCCTACAATGGTAAGTGACGCCTTTGAATCTTTCTGTAATTAACATATTATATGACAGGAGTTTACTATAAATTTGATACTTGGATGGAAAAAGCCAGGCTCACTTGTGTGCCAGTAAGTACTGAACTGATTTTGGCCCTGGCTTTTTGAAGATGATGTACTTTTTTCATGTTTCATGATAAAAATTAATAGAAATGAGAAATGACACATACTGACGTATTCAGTCATGCACTGTTGAAAATACAAACGCAACTGAGGCTGCTAAGACCCCTAATGGTAATCAGCCCTAGCTGTAACATGTAACCTCTTTAGTTTCACTGGTCCTATCTGAGGCCACTATGTCTGCGTTTTATAGCATTTGATTTCATTCAACTGGAGCAGCAAGCTACAGGTCTAACTCTGCAAGAAGCCAGCAGTGTTAATTAAGTATGGTGACTACAATAGTGACAAAGGTATCGTTAACTGCCATATTCTTAGGCTACTTTTACCCTTACCTGCTTTGTATGGTTCAAATTAACGCTTGTGTGTTTGATTCATTCATCTGACTTGAAACTGCCAATCAAACTGTTGAAAGGGCAGTCTTGTTGGAATTCCAACTAATATTATTCATTATCAATTCTTACTTCAACTGCTGCATTTGCAAAGATACATAAACATGTAAGACTCAATAAAGTTCTCACCAGAATATGATTTTCCTCTGTGGGTCCATGCAACCGTATTCTATTCTAAAGTCTACAGCTGAACTGAACACCAGAACTAAAAGGTAACAATATATCATTCCCAAACCAAAATGAACTGAACTACAGCTGTGAAAGCAACCTTAAAAACTATTTTGTCATATTTTGTGATCTATAAATTCAGTTTGCCACTTTATAGAGAGCCATAATTACACTCCACTTCAATAAGTGCTCTTAATTGCAAGAAGTGTTCTAAATTCTAATACATTAAAACTGCCTCTTGTTTAGATGGTTCGATATTGAAATATCAGAAATAAATTGCGTCTATATATGTATATATATATACACACACACACACACATACATACATGTACACACACAAATAAAACAAATGAAAATTTTGATATGCTACAGGATAAATGGGACAGTACATGACAAAACAGAAAGAAAGTTTTATAACAACTACTTTCACTAGAAAAAGAAATCATTTAAAATATAATAAGTAAACAAATAAAACAGCCCATGTCAAAGAACTAATCGTCAAACAATAAATGAAAATAAGGCATTACATTAAAACCTAATTAAAAGCAAACAAATGTGTTTTTAGTTTCTTTTTAAAAGATGACAACGTTTGGGCAGACCTAAGGTCCTGCAAGTCTGTCCGATTCACAGTTCCCAATTGATACTGGAAAAGTCCTTCCAGTTAGGTAAGACGAGAGCCAGTTAAGAACTGTGCCACTAAGTCCGAGACAGTGTTTGAGGCGATGAAGAAGAATCGAGTGGTCAACTGTGTCAAAGGCTGCACTAAGGTCGAGAAGTATGAGAATAGTAACTTTGTGGTTGTCAGAGCTTGTTCTGAGATCATTAACAACTTTGACCTGGGCAGTTTCTGTGCTGTGGCTGGATCTAAATATAAGGTATACATGTCGAAGGAGCTTTTATTTTGAAGTTTGTGTTATCAAGCGTTATCAATCATCCAGGGTAAATGAGTGTTTAGTACCCCTACCAGGCGGCGGGTAGATTTCCCCGCTACATAAAGCCAGACTGGAAAATATCAAACAGGTTGCTTTGAGAGAGATATGTATAGACTTGCTAGTAAACAACTTTTTCAATTACTTTTCCGAAAAATGAAAGATTAGAGCTAGGCCGGTAGTTATCAAGTGCTGTCTTCAAAAACTGTACATTGTTTTCTTTTTACCTGTTTACAATGACCAGCTTCAGAACTAATGAAGTACTAGGGGTAGCATTATATTGATGTCCATGTTCTTTTTCAATTAGTTTGTTTTAATCACTTATCAATTACATTTTCCAATTGAATAATCTACAGAAACCTAGTGTATTTGTTTAATATTTATGCCTGAATCCAAGTCTTAGAAAGTCTCAACCTCTTAGAGGTTGTTGGGCTGAGGCTAGTGGAAAAGAAACTATTTTGAAAGAGGGTGGTGACCTCATTGATACAAGCAACAGAAAAATCTTCTTGCACACAATTATTTTATATACTACTGATTTGTTGGAACAAATAATATAATTGGATTGATAGCATTAGTAGTGGCAGACATTGTGGCTGAATGCCACCTAAAGAAACCTCCCATAAAACACAGCAATTAGTGCAAATATAGAGACAATCAACACAGGAAACTCCACTGCTAGTTTTCAGGCTGGGAGGATGAGAAGGACAAACTGAAGAATGATACAACAGCAGACATGAATGAATAGTGCTGCACAGATAACTTTACCAAGCAAATCATTGCATATTCCAGATAAGAATTTATGGCTCTGGCGACTCTCTAACCTTTTACATTTTCTTCAATAAAATGTCACAAATGAATCAGTGCTTTCGTGTCGTTTATTTGTTATGTGCCTGGTGTACCTGAGTTGAGATGCTTGCTATATAATTTTAGAATGTAAACTGGCACAGTTAAATTGTGTTTAGTGTGTCATCAATAACCTTTAAAATCAGTGCTCAGCTTGGTCTCACTGGGTTTCAACATAATGAAAAAAAAAAAGAATAAATAAAAAAGCCATGGTGTGTAACAGTGTAGGACTGTGGGGACAAGGCATGTCAGGGTCTTTTATTTTGCTTTATTGATCGTCTGTGTAATACTGCTCTGTGCTGCTGTTAGCTCATCTCTCTCTGTCTCTCCGCCCTGCCCCTCTCTCCTCCTCCCTGCAATTCAACCACCACTGATTCGATTTTGTGACCACTAATCTATTACTCCTATGTGTCTTTCATGTTTTGAGGGAGTGATACCTACTATTAGTTGTAGCGAATCCTAAAGGAATACATCAAACCATTGGGAATTTGTCCCATTGGTCAGCCAACTAATGAGCAATGAGATGATCATCAGTGTCCCTGGTAGATCTTTGGATCTCTGGCTATTGTGCTCCACGTTAATGCTAACACCACTAGCATCATACAAGGAGTGTTTTGTGATGCAGCATGTACATTAAAATGTTTTACTAATATTACCACTAATTCAATATAGCAGATTTAACTAGATAGTCAACTTTTACATTGTATTCGCATTAAGAAGAGATGTCTTCACTACCAGTATGGACAGCAGAAATTATTACATTGAACAAAAAACTGTTGGGTATATAAGTGCTGTTTTAAGACAAAAATGTGAACCCTTTATTCTAGGGCTGCAACTAATAATGAAAATAATATAAAAATGTAAAAATGTAAATGTAACAAAAAGGTGGAAATTACAATTTCTCAGAGCTTAAAGTTATAATATGTAAAATTTCCGCATCAAAAACGTCTAGACCTACATTATATATTTTGTTGAGTTGTGTACTCACATTATCTCTAATGTTTCCAACAATGTTCAAACCCAGAGAAATATATAATTTTATTTGAGGTAACAAGGTGTTTCATTTGGTCACCTGTCAATGGCGTTGTCTTCCCTTTATCACATGTAGTTGCTATGACTAAATGGGAAAATAGAGGAAACATCAGATGATATGTCAGTAACAGTAATACAACATTTTTTCTGCATACTTTTTCATTAATTGCATGCTATTTTGTAACACAGTTATCCAGTAGACCTAATTTATTGATGTGATACTTCAGTATAGATAGAGTTAACTAGGACTACTCGCTACTATGAGAAGTGGCTCATGCCAGCCACCAAGCTTATGAGTACAGTAACATTATAATGTTACAACAACGCCAAACACGCTCATAGTTATTTTTAGAGTGATTGTTTTGATCACGGATAACAGCGCTGGGCTACCCCACAATTGAATTTGCCACATAACGTTAGCTACAGTAGCTGTATGGGCATTCCACATATCTAATGGTACGTTAGTGTGACGCACACAAAAGTGACAAAAAAGACGTCACATTTTATGGAATTTGGTTTATGCTTTTATTCTGGGAATGTTTCCCCGTGAGTGAACTGATCTAAAGCCAACTATAATAGTTCATTATTGTCTCGGAACTTCTTGGTAAACTAACTGTTGTTGTTTCCTCATCCGGCTGAGAGAAGCTAAACAACATAGAAGCATTGGTTGCCTGTTCTTTCTCCTGTATTTTTCAGGTTTGTAAAGGTTTGCAAAACTATATACATATGCTGTTTAACATCGATTTTTGCACAAGTAGTAAATACATTTATATGGATTCACAGTCAAGAGAGAACAAATACGTTTTCTTTGTGTCGCCTGTGACCCAAGAAGACGTCACTGGTAAACTTTTGGTTAAGATCAAAGCGTTTGGTTTTTGGCTCCAGCACATTTCATTTTGGGTTAAAAAATATGACATGTTGAACAAAGTTAATAGTATTAGTGTTACTATGTGATGTGAATTGTTGAACTTTAGAAAATGTTTGACTTTGCCAGTCTTCAGCTCATGCGTTCTTAAAATCATTACTAGTGATGTGCTAGTTTCTTTATTTTTATTTACTCTGAGTGAGTTTAAATAATGTAACCTATGGGGATCTAGAGATTCAACATTGCAGCATTATCTTCTTTTGTGAAGTACTGAACTAGACGGAAATGTTTAATATACTGAAGAATATCCAGTAATACGGTAGAGTACTGATTTGGAATTGTATTTGAATACATTTGAATATGTAATTTAAATGGAATTGTGTGTTTTAGTTTGAAACAAAAAAGACTTGTAACTAGCCTATGTATTTTGTTTTATTTGTCATATTGTGAGCTGTATTGATTGTGTTATTGAAATAACATGGAAAAGAAAATACAAAAGGGAAGTCAAGATATTTTGTACATTTGCAAATAAATTTGGCTGAGAGAAGCTAAATGACATAGAAGCATTGGTCGCCTGTCCCATTCTTTCTCCTGTATTTTTCAGGAACCTTATCCGTTTATGGGTTCTCTTCCTGAGACCTGTAACGCTAGCAAGTTAACGTTGCGTTAGCTAACATTCATTGCAGCTATTTCATTAGACTGAAATGACCTAACATGAATAAACATGAATAAAACTGAGTGAATAAAACTTTAATACATTTCCTCGTACGGGAACATGATTTCTGCCCGAGTCAGAGAGATTTTCATGTATTTTTAACACCGAAGACAACAACTCCAATGAGCCCATGCTACTTCACGACGTCATCAACCTACGTCTTATATTGTTTTTATTGAGAGACACCTGAAATTACATACTGTGTGTTTAAGGGTTTTATCTGAATCCAAACAAAACAGTCAAAAAACAAAACAAAATTCAGTTTACATTGATTGAAAGCAAAGAAAAGCAGCAAATCATCACAATGTAAGAGCAGGAACCAGTGAATGTTTGCCATTGTTGCTTGAAAAAATGTTTGAAATGGTTAATCGATAAATCTACTTTAATCATTAGGAAATTATCAGTAGTTTAATGTGATTTGGGCTGTTAATACTAGCTGGGCTAATAGCCACAAATTATAATGAGTGCATGGATACATTACTGTGGGTTGAAGCGTGCAAACATTTTGAAAATGTAGATGAGCTCTTATCCTGATAATGGAAAATAAAGTCCCTGAGAAACTTTCATATTATTTATAATACTGAGGTATTTAAATGCTTCACCATGTTTGCTGCTGTTTTCAATTGCTGAGTGAGTCCATTAGTATAAAAAATAAAGACACAAATTTCACCTTTTTAAAAGCCAAATGGTCATACCAGCAATAAGTCCTGGAGGGATGATGCGAGTTGTTGCTGACTTGCCCAAGAGGTTCTAAAATCATTCAAGTTTATTGTTCCTCTGTGTCCATAGTGATAATCAAGGCTATTTATGAATTAAATAAAATGAGCAAAGAGCAAAAAAAGTCAATAACACTGCTACAGACACGCCTTCTACCTTCCAGTCTACTGTTTATTTTCTTGAGCAGGCTGCACTTTTAATTATGGCCTGCACCGCCACTCCTGGCTGCTTGGAGACATATGATTGACAGTAGCCATGTTCTATGCCCATAGCAACTCGCTGATTGACAGTTACTTGTTTGACTCAAGACTGGAGCACATGTATGACTGATCTGGAGCCTGAAGGTCACCGTGTAGAAGTCTGTGTTTCTTTGTGTGTGTGTGTGTGTGTGTATGTGTGTATACATAGTGGAGACTGTGTGTTTCTGATGATAATGAGAATGTAACCACACAGACGAAATCATGTACAGCTGTTAGAGGGAGGGAGAGGAGGGAAATAATATAGCTCCACAAATAGCAGTCAGCTTGGCCCGCAAGGCCAGTGCAGTAAAAAATAATGTAAGTTTCAAGCCTGCAGCTGAATTCGGACTGTGGGGGGGAAAGAAGATTGAGTGACAGAGACAAGGAGAGTGAAACTGTCTTAAGGAAGATGGGATCCAGAGTGATGGAGTACCCTGATGGCTGATAACGGATGAGACGAGAGAGGGTAAAAAGAGAAAGACTCCCATAATTCCTATTTTTTCCTATAGCTCTGTCTGTCCTGTCACTCTTTATTTCCAGCAAATTCACTCTCTTTTTCCCTCTGTCCCTCTCTCCTCTGTGAGTCCGCCTGTCTGTCCGGCCCTGTTCCCGCTGTGTCTTTTTTCATCCCTCTCTCTCTCTCTCTCTCTCTCTCTCTCTCTCTCTCCCTCCCTCTCCCTTTCTCTGCTCTCTTGGGTTTTTTTTGAGACCCACAAAATGGGCCGAGCCTGCAGCTTATCTCGTTTCCCAGCATTCTCAGGCGTCTATTGTCAATCACCTGGGCCTGGGACAGTCTCACATCAGCACATCTCTTAGCAAGGTCATTACACATACACACATGTTTACTGTACAATAGATGCAGGAACATATAATCAGACTCTTAAAGGACCAGACAGTCACATTTCTCAATATGGAATTATTAGCACTAAGTCATCTGCGTGCATGCACTACCTGTCTGCTGCACATGTTAATGCAGTGTAATACAGTGTATACAATGCAGTGTTTTAACCCATTAACTTCACATTTAGTATAGTTTATGTTCATACAACATTTGTTGTCCTCCTGTCAGCCCTGGCTTTCTGTTAATTTCATCATTCCATGAAAATCAATTAATGGTCTAGACTAGCAGACTAGCCTCTGCTCCGCTAGCTTCTGTATCTCAGTTCAGTCTCTCATTTATTCCTTTCATCAGTCTTTCTGAGAGACATGGACACCTTCATGATTTCAACAACTTTAAACATTGATTACTTTGTGATTACAGAAAAAGCTACCGCTCTCATGAAAATGTACTTACATGGGATTTGTAGGATAGTGTTTTTGAAAGCCATACTATAGACTAAAAGTCAGGATATCTCAGCCTCTGCTGAATCGATATTGACTTATTACAATCTGTCTTTCACAAGTCCCCCAAACTTTGTGGAAGTGCTACTAAATCAATGGAGTACTCTGACTGACTGGTATTGTCCTTTAAGTATAAACCCCTGCTCTAAATTACGTGAATGGTATGTGCGGTATGCCTATATATTTTGTTTTGGGTATCATTGACAAAAAACCTATTCCATCATTTAGGTTGGAGCACTTGTTGAATGCATAAGAACTTTACCAATTATTTTATTAATATATCCATTCTTAAGGTGTGATGTGGTTAAATAAACATTTACTCTTTATTATATATACAGTATATATATATATATATATATATATATATATATATATTATAACTCTGCATTTTCACTGCATGTCAATAACAACTAGTTGAAGTTACTTATAAATGTGACACTCGATGGCCTGTCTTTCTGCTCCAAATGCTTTCTGTATAAATCCAAATGTGTAGTTTGTGCCTCTGTGCTTGCCTAGTTGTCTACACCGTGTGTGTCCGTGTGTGTGTTGGTGTTGTAGTGTGCATGGATCTGTGTCAAGCAGGTGAGGGTTATAGGTAGCACACTGAGTCCATGTGAGCTGACCACTGGATCTTTTCTGGGCTTTGAGTTTGTATGATGCCTCCCACTAAATATAGCCCCTCATACAGAAAGGGAGAGGGGTGCACATGCAAAAGTCAGGAGGGCGATATGGAGATACAGAAAGCAAGAGAGTGTGTGTGAGTGAGAGAGAAATGTAAAGATAAATGTGAGTGACATGTAGTTTGCATTTTGCAGCTCAGGTCACCGGAGGACACAGAAAGAGACAAGAAAGAGGGAATTGAATGCTGTGATTCAGAGACGCAAAGAGCGACTCCTCTAACTCATAATTGATGTGAAGGTGTTGGTTGCCAAATGTCTGTTGGCTAGCCAGCAACGGGGAGAGACAGCTGAAAGTCAAGAGGGAAACAGGGGCAAGGGAGGAGAGCTGATGATTGATAGACCAGGGAAAGTCTGCACAGCCTGAGAGCACAAGTGCAGAACTTTACATTTGCCTGATCCCATTTTTTCAAATTCTGATTATATGTATGGGGAGGGGTAAATGTCCATCTGCCCACTCCAGGCTTTGGTCCAGAGAAGGATATGCCAGATTGCTGTGACATTTACTTATATTTAATATTCCCAGGGGATAAATCCCAATGATTTGGTGACCTCCTGTTTTTTTCCTCAACTACCTTGAGAAGCCTACAGTGTCTGCTTGCGCACAAGAAATGATCAAATCTAACAGACAGATTGTCAATAACGTTTCTGAGCATATTCACGCTCCCTAGAGGGTGAACCATTTTTATGTTAAGCACTCCATAAATGTTCCACACCATTCTCAGGAGTATATTCAAATGTTTTACTTTAGTTCTCACCATTCTCATTAGCGCCACTTCAAGCTGCAACATGCCACTGTTTTCAGTGAAAGAGCTCTGATAAATCCTCTGTACACTACATGTCTACTTTTCACCAACACAACGAAAAATCTGAGGCAGCCCCCCCAAGAAGAAGGACAGCATCAGTCATTTCAGCAAGTGCCTTGAACGGGTACATTTACATTGAAGTGACGGGAGCAAAGAAGTTAGTATGGTGATGTTATAGAGCAACACAACGTCAGAGGTTAACAGGGGAGACAGCTATTAATTTCCTGTTTCCAACCAACATTCAACATTGTTTTTTTAACGCATGACCATGATCATTTCATAACCTTTACCATGTGTTTATTATTGTAACCTTGATGACAAAGCTCCTATAAGCTCCTGTCATTTTGAATCCAAACCATGATGTTTCACTGGCTTCTATTTGACATTTGAGAGGACATGGACCAACAATGTATTTGTCCTTTAATTTGAAGGACTCGTTGCAAAATTCTCAAACCAGAATATTGTTAGTTTCTTCAACACGTTTGGAAGACTGCAGCTACAAGAGACCCTTAGCAGGGGTTGAAACTTCTGTTCTTTAGCATAATACAGTACGCTGTACTGCAGTGACCTAGTTTCCACTCCAGGAAACTGGATATCGGGTCACGTGCTGGTACATAAGGGGTTAAAAGCTCCATTATGTAGCTTCAAAGTCATGACAGGCATTATAAATTAACAATAAAATCTTATAATCAGCTCTAAAATTCATCAGAAGTCAGTGGAGGTTATCTAGGACAGTGGTGATATGCTCCTATCTGATCCAGTTAAAAGCCTTGCAGCTGCATTTTGTACTGCAATCGATGCAGAGTTTTGGCCGAGGCGGGCGTATGATGAGTTAGGGCTCTAACTTTATCCAGATGACCTCATTTTTTAAACATTTCACAGGTGAAGGAAACAAGCTTGAACAACCCTCTTCACTTGATTATTAAAGCTGGGGTCAGCTGTTGACTTTAGATTTAATACACTCACGTCAAACGGGAACAACCGTGTCTCTTAGAGGACTGTGCAGAATATGCTGTATTGTTATCAGACAGTGTATATAAAGTCCTGCGATTTAATCCGGAGCACTTTGTTGGAGAGATGCTGGGTGTTTTCAGGGGGGTGACAGAGGAGAGGAGTGACAAAGGGATGTGCCACAGTGGACAACAGAATATAGGAGGAGGGTCAGAAGAAGAGAGAGATAG
Source organism: Gadopsis marmoratus (assembly GCA_036023855.1). Lineage (NCBI taxonomy): Eukaryota > Metazoa > Chordata > Actinopteri > Centrarchiformes > Percichthyidae > Gadopsis > Gadopsis marmoratus. The sequence continues at coordinate 23,774 of JAVQJF010049984.1, forward strand.
ATACAGGGGGGAGGGAGGAAGGAGGAGGAGAGCGGGGTTATGGGAGTTTGTTGAGGAACTAAGCTGATTTGCAGTCAAAGCATATGTCTTCTGTCTCTGTCTCTCATATCTCACAGTCTACTCCCCTCTCCTTATCTGCCCCATATCTATCTATCTATCTATCTATCTATCTATCTATCTATCTATCTATCTATCTATCTATCTATCTATCTATCTACTGGACA
>JAVQJF010049990.1:0-23387 GCA_036023855.1 Gadopsis marmoratus
TCTTCTGCAGCACATCCCAAAGATTCTCAATGGGGTTAAGGTCTGGACTCTGTGGAGGCCAGTCCGTGTGTGAAAATGATGTCTCATGCTCCCTGAACCACTCTTTCACAATTTGAGCCCGATGAATCCTGGCATTGTCATCTTGGAATATGCCCCGTGCCATCAGGGAAGAAGAAATAGGTACTAGGCATGATGGGTGCATCACTTCATCTGCCTCCGTTCTTACTCTGATGCACCCATCACTCTGGAACAGGGTAAATCTGGACTCTCCTTCCAGTTTTTAATAATGCAGTTCTTAACCCAATTTTAGTAGTTTCAGCAATCTCCTTAGATGTTTTGTTTGCTTGATGCCAATAATTGTACCCTTCTGAAACTGATTAACATCTTTTCCACGACCACAGGATGTGTCTTTCCACATGGTTGTTTAAGAAATGAGAAGCTTCTCGCTGTGTCAGTTAGGGTTAAATAACTTGTTGCCAGCTGCAACATAATCACCCTGCAGTAATTATCCAATGGGAGGCTCTTACCTATTTGCTTAGTTAAATCCAGGTGGAGACTTTTTTTTCCGGCTGGGCAGTGTATTATGTGCAGTGTAATGACAGTTTGTGTTTAGCCCTTTTCTGGTTCTATGCGACACTGCCCTCGTGCACAAAGCAAGGTCCATTAAGAAATGGTTTTCCTAATTTGGCATGGAAGAACTTTTACTAGCCTGCACAGAGCCCTGACCTCATCCAAGTCTAACACCTTTGGGATGAACTGGAATGCTGAGTGCAATCCAGGCCTCATCATGCAACGACGGTGACTAACCACACTAATGGACAGATGACACGTTCAGTAATCGCATATTAGATACCTTTGGCCATGTAGCGTACCTAATCCTTAACATAAGGTTAACCTAATCCTTAATGTAAACCTCAATTAAATCCAAGGTCTAATCTTAAAATCCTGAATTCTGCTTTTGGAAACCCCAGGGGTGGCAACGTACTTTTGACCAAAATCCTTACAAAGATCGAAGTGCCAGGCCCAGAATCGCACCGAGAGAGAATCAGAAAGGCAGAGAGTAACCCAACCCAACACGACAGACTCGTCATTTTCCCCTCGCTGCTTCATTCGTGGCTACACTCGAACGTCTGTCTCCCAGACGCTCCACACGCACTCCGAGCAGCCTCAGGGTCAGACAGACAGTGATGTCGCAAATGGCTGAATTAATTATTGATCGTATGACTTTGATACGGAGGAGACTGAAGGCACCCAAACATGTCTGGCTACAAGCTGCAGAACTGCAGTCTGCTGTCTTTATGCATTCCAATTTTGATGTTGTCTCCCATTTCTGTGCCCGTCGCCGTCAGAGCGGACAATATAACCTACGTTTTAGATCACGTTTTTTCAAATGTTTTTTAAATTTTTGATGAAAGACTTTTACGAGTACCGAAAGCTCCTCTAGAACATGTATTTCAGCCGTAAAGTTACCTTACCCTGGCTCCTTCTAGTTTGGTCAGTCATTTCCCAGAATGTTTATGAGCCAAGTACCAGGAAAGTGGCGTGCACTCATTTCATGTGGCTGTGGGTTTTTGACATGCAAGTGGAGAGCGTGAATTTACCGTAACGGCGTAGTAAGTTAAAGAGGACGAGCTTTCCCAGCTGAGGAAAACCTGACATTTTGTTCCCTCTAATTAGAACATAACATGTGTTGTGGCTGCAATGCATTCTGGTCTGTTGACGCCGCAGTAAGCGGAGAGGTCGGAACAGTATCTTTGCATTTTTTATGATGGGTTTCTCCCCGTGTGTCATTATTTGGACATCTAGTGCAACATACAGTGAGTCTGAAAAGAATGTCAATAAAACTGACATTATTTATACCAAGTCTCTCGTGATTGTAGCTGAAGTGGAAATGTGTAGGCAGGGTATCACATTGCAGCACAGCATAAAAAGTAGGCTTAAAAATCACTTTATGGCTTTATGTTGGTCAGTCAGTCCACGACTTTGATCCAGATGGAAATATGTCAACAACTATCGGATGATATGGATGTATTTCGGCGCATATATATCTGCGATGCCCAGAGGGTAAATCCCACTAGATTTGGTGATGCCCTGACTTTTCATCTAGCGACTGCCAATTCATCTACTACTTCTCTACAAACATTCATGGTTCTCAGATAACCTATCGTACTGTCTCGCACCACCATAAAGTTAGTTTTAAGTGAAGTGTGAAACTTTTGCATGACTTGCAGTGAAATTTGGTATGTTCCCCTCAGGATATAAAGCAATTACTTTGGCAATCCCTGAAGTTTTAATCTACAGGGTTCGTACACAGTCTTGAAAGTTTGGAAAATGCTATGTTTTAAAGGTTAGGTATATGCTTGAATTCACTTGATTTTCAACATTGTCTGGTGTTTCATTATCTACACTCACTGTGTAAACCAAAAATCTTTTAGTATTTAAAATGAAACAATCCCGTCGTCATATCTGTATGTTGTCTCCTGGCATTTATAGTAATAATTACTATAGAATATTTGGTTTAGGTACCTTGAAAGTGCTTGAATTTTACTGAATCTAGCGTCCTCATCAGGCCAACATTTCTCTCTTTTATTTTATTTATGGTGTCACAGCCTGTGGTAATGATCACTTTTCCTTTTTAAGAAGATATATTCAACAGTGCAGGATGCTCCGTTTCTGTGTAGCCTGGAGTTGTTGACCTTCGTGTGGTTGGACTGTTCAGCGTTACAGTAGCTCCATATGTTCGGTAATAAATGCACCCTGCCTGCGTGTGTTAGCATTTATAACAAATAAAGTTTGTAACGGATGTCAAATGTGTTCAAATGTGCCTCCAGCCTTTCCTGCTGACCTGATAGAAACTCTCTAGTTTGGGCAAGTTTCAACTTTCCCCGGTCACCACTCTGACTGCCGTCAGTCTGCCTCTGCTCTGTCCTTATCTAACCTGCATGGCTGGCTTGTCTTCCATTTTCCCATGCAGAGGACACACTAATGCTGGCATCCATGTTTGTGTCATTGATGTAGTCAAATTAGTCTGGTACAAGGATACTCTGGCTGCTCTTTGAGTTTGAGGGAAATAATAATCTCATTTTTATAAACGGGGGAAATGCAGCTCAGGTATCTAATGGGGTCTGCAAGGTCATTGCAAGGCAGCTGGGAAAATACTTCACATTTAAAAGTGAACCAGGCAGTGGAAAGTTTGAGTGCAGCAGCTGAAAGGCAGTTAAAATAGAGGCTCTTCAGTCTGTTTTATATAACTGGATCAGGTAACCGAAACCAGTGCTATGGGTGTCATCAGATCTGTGCGTTAACTTCTTTTCTGGACTCGGATTCATTCGGGTCCAGTTTTCTGAGGGCCCGATCAGACTCTAATCGCCACGCGGTGGATCCTAAATCACTCACTCAACTCTGGCATCCAATGTGAATAATGTTCCACATGTCCGTCCCGCTCTCTCTATATGCTGCTAGTTTATCTCTACACATCATGTCATCACTGTCAGTTTGGACAGTATGAAAATAGACCCCAGAACCCCCAAAATTCATTATATTCCACAATCCACGTCTTCCTCACTGACTGGAATGGTTTGCGGCTCTGCAGTATTTCTCTCAGTGCTGCCTCTGGTGGCCAGACATCAAAATGCAAACATTGCAACAAATTGCAAAATGCAATCTGCGGCCTGCCTCGTTATTCACGCAGATCAGTGTGTTATTGCAGTGTTAAATAACGTGAACAAAACGGCTCATGTTACCAGCCACCCTGGGCTGGATTTAGAACATTTTCTGTTGCTTCCTGTGCTTTTAAGAGTGGATGCCCATTTTGTTTGTATTGTGCACATACATGGCATGTGTGGCAGACCGGGGCTGAGAGGTAAGAATGACCTTAAGGAAGACATAAACATAGTGTCTTTATTCAAAAATGTCAGGGGAAGCACGTATGGGAGCAAACTTTAACATTAAGGTCCTCCTGGTTAGGGCAACAGTCTCACTCACACCTCGCTGTGTGTCGGGTGCCTCCGACCCTCTTCCTCCGTCTCTCGACCACCTCTGATGCCGGCTCTTCCACGCACACCCACTGTGTGCCAGCCGCTGCTCTTTATGGCCTCTGATTGCCAGCCAATCTCGTCTGCCGATGGCTGGCAGGGGAGCTCCGGCCAGGGAGCATCGGCTGTAGTGAGGGTGTGGGAGGTACACTCCCTCCGGGACTTGGGCCCCCGCCGGGGCCGGCTCTGCCTCGTGGTCTGCCACACGTGATACACTGCCGCTGGACTGATTCTATGCCGCCAGTAAACGCAGCAGTGTGCCAACAAAGGCAAATGAGGAAGAAGGCAGGCAATGGTGCTGCAAAGGATCGCAGTTTCAGAGGTTCGGCACACACATGTGAACCGTGAGTTTTGTGATTCATTGCAGGCAAGCAAACATGGAGTAAAGCATGTAGGTTTTATGTTCTTACAAAATTGGCTTTGCAAATATCCTTATGTGGACAAAAATGTATTCATCACATTTATTAGGCCTCAAGGATGCACACAATGTGTTTTGGTGAGAAACACTGAATGGAAATTTTGCATTTGTTTGTTTATATAAAACTCCACCGGGTACCTTTTTAACGGCAGCATCAAACTACCGGAACTGTTGCATTGTGTGTTCACATTGTGAGCATTAAATGCCAGAGCTGCAAGTCAAGTGACTTGACCGGTCACTCATCACCTTGTGGACCACTGAAGGCCTCTACAGTAGCAGCCAGACGAGACTCTTCCCAGTTCTTTTTTGATAATTGAACAAATGGATTCACAATGGTGGTTCCCATGTATTATTCCTAGACCACTACATTTAACATCAAATATTCCACAAATAAGTGCTAAAGAAAGAGAATTCTTGTGTAGCAGAGATCTGTCGCTGTCAGTCTGAGCTGCCTGATCGGACTGAGGTGTGCTGCAGTAATTGCTCTTCTATTCGGGGCAGGTCGCATCATACTTCTCCGCCCTGGTTACAAAAATGTGATCAGTATTGGATTCACAGGAGGATTATGTGAGATCATTCACCGCATGGTCTAGATTCTGGAGCAGAGCTTCATTAGCATTAGTTGCGATGGAGAATTTTAGCTTTGCACATTCAGAGACCTGTTTCAAAGCTTCATTAGTATTAGTTTCACTTAACAGTTTTGGCACCGTGTAGCCCGATTGCTGTTCCTGCCAATGGAACAATCCCAAAGGGGAAAAACAAAAGTGTGTGTGTGTGAAAAGGTTACTTCAGGTAGAGGAGGGAAAGGTAGAAGAAGAAGGAGAAGACAGGTCGGTTTTGTTAATGGGGTTCTGTTTTCCCCCGAGACTGAGGGTCAGACCAGGAGACTCAGCCTGTCACAACAAGATAGATGCTGACTGATGTTTTTGGGAATGGAATGCAAAGTTTGCTGCCCTGCTGTGTTTACCATTAGGTAGGCCCCGTTTAAGAATAGGAGGGCAGGCCGTCTGTGACACGAGTGGAAGAGAGGCCAGCTCCGTAGATGGAGCCTCAGTCATCTGTAGAGTAGTTCAGAGCTCACTGCTGTACTGTCACTTCCTCCTGATTCACTGCTGAGTTCAGGGGAAACGCACATTTGGTGGGGAAACAAAGCTGCGACAGCCTGCGCATGAGATTGGGGACAGAGTACTAAAGATAATGCAACTAATAATTAATGCAACTGAACATCGACAATCGGGCAGGAAATAAATACGTCAAAATATGGCATCTCATTTTCAAGATGTCCTAATTCAGACATAGTGGCCAAATGCATAATGACTACAAAGGCAGCACAGAAAGAACACGTTGGAGCGGATGGTTGGGTTTACAAAGTGTCTGATGTTGACACCAGATATGCTGGTTTGCATCTGCTGTCCCACTGTCAGCGCTGGGTTTTTTTAACCATGACCTAGCCTTAGTTTTAGCTACCGAAAACCTGGCTAGACCTTTTGTTTGAATCCTTTATGGCAGCAAGTAACAATTATTTTCGTTATGGAATAATCTTCCCTTTATTTTTTTTAACAGTCCAAAACCCCAAAATATTCAATTTACAATGATGTCAAACACAGAAAAGCTGCAAACCCTCACATTGGTGAGGCAGGAATAATTGTTGTATAGTTGCAGATTAATTTTCGGACGATCAGCCGCTGAATCAAATGAATCAAATAATGGTTTCAGCTAAAGTTTTTAGTTGATGTCCTCTTTATAAACCGGCGTATACTGCACGCCATTTGAATCCAGTGCAGGACTTGCGCCACTGACGGCCTGGGTCTGGCCCCAAGCTATATAGTAGAAATCCTGACCCCCATATGAGCCAGTTCGCAGCCTTAGACCCTCAGGTGGGGCCCTTCTGGTCGTTTCAGAGTCGAGGCTTAAATCTAAAGGTGACTGAGCTTTTGCCATCAGGACCCCTCGACTCTGGACCGACCTGCCTGAGGAGATAAGGCATGTGATGTCGTCTTTATATCATCTTTTTATTTGTATTTATTAATATTTTCTTATATTTTTACTGCATCATTATATTGCTTTCTGTTTTATTGCTTTCTGAGTTTCCTGTTCTTGCTTTGTCTGTCGAAGCACTTTGTAAACTCTATTTATATAGCACCTTTAAAAACAGTCATTATTATTATTATTATTAATATATATAGAGGTAACTAATGCGTGTAAATATAGTACATGTAATGTACAGAATAAGTAGAATAAATGTCAGCCATAAATAATATCAAAACTTGTTTGATATGATGAGATTTTGTTATGATTAAACTTTAACTATGAAATCATAAAAATAACATTCTGGTCATACGAGTAGAAACACGGTATTTTACGGGTTAGGTATGAAGACTTGTTTAAAATATAGCCTTTAATAATATATTACAGAAAAAAATATCTATGAACCCCGTCTCTAATACTTTTCGTTTCTATCTGTGTACAGAAAGTCATGAATATTACATCTGATCCTCCTGGAAGTGAAATCCAGACGGGTCCCACTTTCCAAGTAAGAAGTGACTAAAAGCAGCCGCGCAGTGATGGTGTGAAAGGCATCGTGTCAGTGAGAGTTCAGTCAGATAAATCAGAGACTTCCATCCATTAATCCAGCCCTGCATACAGTCTGAGACAGACCCCCACCAGAGCCCACCCACTTTAATCATTCATGTTATAATGAACCCAGGTAAAAGATGGATCAGCGGCTCTGCCTCTCTTCTGTGTGTGTGTGTGTGTGCAGGAGGTATTTTTCTTCCCAGCTTTCAAACCTCACACATAGTTGGCCTCACTTGCACCGTACACTTAATATTTCTCCACACACACATCAAGACACACATGCATATCTTAATTTAGCCAGGCGAGGAGCTGTGATTTAATACAACAGTGCTAATGACCCTGTCTGGCCTGAGGATTAGTGTGTTTGCGTCTTCAAGTGAGTGTGTGTCGGGACGCTCGCAGCGTCTCGCTCTCTGATGCAGCTTCAATCTGATCTGTTGTACCAGAACATCGGTACACAACATGCAGGGCTCAGCCAATGTAGCCTTTTAAAGGGGGAATAAAACTGAGGTGAAACTTTGATTAAATGAACTGCAAAAATCGAATTATCATCATTAAATACAGAATGGAAAGAGAAAAAAAAGCTCTCTGTATCGTCTTTATTGGCAGAAGTTCGACAGAATAGCAATTTCTTCAGCATCTCTCTCCGTTATTTTCTTCACCTTTCTGAGGACCTGAAACGCTTGTAGATGCCTTTCAGGAGGAAACGGAACTATTTTCTTCTGTCTGAATATCGTCTTACGGCTGGAACATACTATTCCGGTCGTTCGGAAATGTTTCTTTGGTACGTGTAAGTACAATTTGTATAACGTATTTTGTTTTGTTACGTTATGTCTTCGCGGAACAATAATTCTTGCTTTGGTCTTTTAGTGAGCCCTCAATATGTCTTTTGTCATATTAAAAAAAAAGGTAAAGTTCTGCCATTTGTTCTGAGTGCAGTTTCCTACGTTTCAAGAATTCCCCCCCCAACAAAATAAATGTCAGTGTCATGGAACAAGACAGAACAAACTGAGCACCAGCATCCAGAAAACGACTCTTTATTCTTGTTGTTTCTTACTACCAATAGAAAAAAGCCCATCTCTACTTAAAGGGCACTTACTCCAGAGCTTTTGTCATCCATGTTGACGTAAAGGTTGAGCTTGACGGTTCGTTCTTGAGCTTGGAAGCAGCAGTTACTTGTCTTTCTCCAGACCCTCTGACCGTTTCACATGGTCTTCACCAGCAGACTGACTTTGATGTTTGAGCTAAAAAGCTTATAGAAGCTCTGTAATTGCAGCTATGTGAAATAATTTCACCCGAATGCAGACATCAGACTTGTTTTTAAAAGTAAAAATCAATATCGGCCTAATTGATTTCTGGAGAGAATGTGTGACAGTCCCAACAAAGCTTGGAAGATCCTGGGTATTTTTCTGTGAGGATCTATACGGCGCATATCACTGAAGAGACGAAAGGGTCTGAGGGTGTGTTTGTACGTGTGCGCTTGCGTCTCGGTGACAGAAGTGGGTTACCCTCCCTCGGCTGAGAACAAAGCTAAGAGTTTGGCACTTTGATCGGTGACGCCAAAGCCAAGCCGAGCTAATCGCAACCTGACGCCGGCTGCCCGGCAGAGTCGAGCCGCAGTCAGAGAGCTGATTTGGCTAATTGCGAGTTCCACATGATCTGTAATCGTAATTGCATCATGCTTCGTCGTCATTCCCTATAGAGGTTCGATCTGCAATCGAGGTGTGAGGATCTGAGGTGTTGCATTCGTTTCACAGTGGAAGCAGCTGTGGATAATATCTAGTTAACACCGAAATAACAAGTGTCTGTCTCAAAAGAGATATTAGTGCACTTGCAGGGTAGATCTTCTTCTTCACTTGTTTTTCCAAATGTCAGCAGCAGCTCTGCTACCTCACCTGTTGAAAAGGCAAACCCACCTACTGATCCAGTGAAGCTGTGCTATTAGCCGCTTCCAGATTGGTGGTTGTAAGAGCCATGTTAAGAGTTGATATGTATGTAGTGAGTCAATAGAATAAATGTTGAAATGCTCCTTTTACTTATCCTGCTAGTCACGTCATAGCCGACAGCTCTGAGTTGATTAGTCAGCGAGACAGCTTTTTGGATGCCAATTCGAGCACAACCAGAGTGACTCTTGTAACTTTATTTTGTTTGTGAGTAAACTGGAGTTGCTGTTTCTGAAGATCCATTTTCGCGTCAAGCTTGTTGCCAATACGAAGACTTTTAACATTGGCTGTAATGTGGATTACCAGACCAGAGAGGAGGTTGCAGCTACATTTAGAGTAAAAAAAAAAAATACTTTGCCGATGGAAAGAAGAGAGTATTATCAAGCGGATAAACCCGGTGGGATCCGCGGGGTCCTAAGAAGTATTAAAAGGTATTAAATCAGATTAGCAAAAATTAAGACCCTTGAAAAGTATTAAAATGTCTTAATCTGCATTTTACGAGGTATTATTTTTTGGAACATAAACCCATTTGGGTTTTTTCAAAAGAAGTCCTCTTTTACAGGACCAAATTGATAGTAGCCACTTTTGAAAATGAAGGGGACTCAAGTCACTGCTTATCATTAGTAATTAACCCATTAGTTGTCTTTTCTAATTCTCAATGAATCATATAGTTGCGTACATATACATACCCGAAGGTGTTCATCTATATATAGAAAAGCAAGAACGTCCTCGTGTGTCTGAAACCAGAAAATGATATTTGTGCGTAATAAATGAACGTGACTGGACCTCATTTTAACCAGCAAAAGGTTAGAAAATAAAATCTGCTGTCCGGCTACCTGAATGTGTTGTACGCTGCTCTTTGCTAATGAGAAAGAGATAACAGGTTTGTTAGCCATCATCGGCATCATAAGGATCGGATTTTGATCTGCTTTATTTTAGTCAACACCGATCCACTCATGTGCGCCTAAATCTGCCCTGATGCTGATCATTAGGATCAGCTCGGGGCCGATCAATTAAATGCACATTTGTTTGAAACAATCCACACTGAAACTCCTGCCAAAGAAAGACTTCAGAGGTCCGTGCTGCCATGCCGTTTCCAGTTACAGTTCTGCATGTTATTCAACTGTTTCTTTTATATCAATAAGTGTTTTTGACTTGCTGTCAAAGTTCAAAATGGTCTCACTGGATGCCGAATCACACCCAAGCAAATTGTTTTGCATTTTAGAGCACAAAATAATCTGCTAGGTTGACTGTCACCGGAGTTCGTCTGGACCAGACTTATTAAACTTTAAGTTGTTACCATGTAAGGTGAATTTTCCTTTTCATGGCATATTTTCCAATTTCGTTAGCGTTTGCAGGAGATTGCGTCATCGTTTCATGTTGATTGCCAACCGCTGCCGGTCCTTGAGCGGGAGTGAGAGCTCGCTGCTTAAGCTTTGTTGACCCACGTTGTTTTGTGCCCAATAAATGTCTCTGTTTACTGCTCTGTTTCTCTTCCTGCTCTCTTTCCTGTTTGTTCTGCAGGGTGCGGGAGGGACAGATTACAGGTGATGAAATTACTGAAATTTAACAACAAATCAATGAGAGTCTGGGGGAAGGGGGGGGGGGGTGTTACGCATTGGATTACACACTGAAAATAGCCTCCCCAACTCTAACAGCGTGAACATGCCGCATCTGTATTTGTTTCTAATCTGACTGTTGTTTGAATAATTAATCCACAGAAGCTCCTGAAGAAAGATGGAAAGAAATCCTCATTTTAGTGTTAATGAACGATAAGTATTACAGCTGGAATCCTTCAGGCGTGTTTGTAATTAAAGGACAACACAAAACACATGCAGCAATCTGCCAGTGTTACACCGTCTCCAGAACGAAACACACAGGCTGCAGGAGTTCTCAGCAGCGCCTGTGACGCAGCTCATGGAGGCAATAAAGGTCCTTAAGGTACCTCTTCTCTCAGTTATAACTCAGTAAAAGCTGAACACACACACACAGACCAAGGATGTCATCATCTCCAATGTCCATCACCAATAAATAAAGGCAAAAAAAACTCTGGAACCTGCCTGAGAATCATCACATTTTTACGTTTTCTTCAGAATCAAAGTAACCGATTGATAGTCGTCTGTTCATCCACGGGTGCGCTTGCAAACAGGAACTGCTAATAGCTAGTTCGGCAGGCGTTTATTGGTGCTAATTTGCCAAAACGTTAACTAATGTCAGACGTTGACGGCCCCTGATCCGGTGCATGCTAATGTAAAAGAATTGAACACAGTTGGTTCAACTGTGACCTTTGGATTTCTACATCCAAATGTTTTTTATTCAACATGTTTCTATTACTTTATTTCTTGTTTTGTGGGCTGTCGTTGGAGCTGTTTCACCAAATGCCGAAGCAGCTTGTTTTGTATTTTTTATTACTTGGGAATTGCTCCCCCGATTTTTGTTATGGTGCACTCATGTCTCACTCGAAAAATCAACTGATATTGATACGCACACGTGGGTATGTTTAAGTGTGCCTCATTTTTCAAACCCACTTCACGCTCAAACCATGGGTATCGTTGGTGGATAGTATGCAACTGGGACACAGTGCTGTTTTAGTAGTTTGAACAATCTTTCATCAGGTTGAAACATTTTTCATTTAATTCTCAGTGATTGCTTCATTTAAAACTGAACGCATGACGGTCCAGCTGCAATAAGCAGTCTTCATTTAAATATTACCTGAGCTGAAGTCGCAGTGAGGGGTGATTTAACAATTCTCTAATTTGAATGCTTCAGTAGGCAAGATTTGCAGGTGGAAAAAAAAATCCATCTGTTTCGTCAGCCTGAATCACAGTGGGGGCTGCAGAACAAAGGACTGTCCCATCTCCACTAATTGGGAGGACATAGATTAACTGTTTGCCCTAATTAAATTCTCAGTCGTGAGGTACAGACACTGCTGGGAAACCTCCAGCACAGGAAGTGGCAAATCGAACAAAGCGTCTCTTAAACTGCAGTGAATCAGCGTCCAGATGAAACGGGGACTCACTAACATCAGATCTTTCAATTTGTGGATATTGAAATAGCGTTATCTCTAGAGGAAAGTGACGGCGCCTTTATTTATGATTCAACCCCGCTGAAAGATGGAAAGGAAGGACCAGGCCCTGCGATCAACTGGGGAGCTTTAGTTGCACATGGTGAACACAATTCAAAGGAGTCAAGCTGACAGTATGAATGAAATTTAACTATCTGATCATTTGAGCTTTCAAGTATGGCCTCTGCAGCCGTTTACATTTACCCTAATATCTTTATCTGCACATGATTAGTGACGGCACCATGCCTTGAGCCACCAAACGTCACAGCAGTGCTACCTGGGGCATTCGCCGCTGGATAGGTTGTACCACGAGGTGCTGCCTTTCAAGTTCAATTATTTCAACATTGACCTTGTTTGTTGGTAACCTTTCAAATTCACCAACCAACGGGATTACAGCTGTCCGTGACGAAACCTGAAAGCCACCTGGAATGGACAAAAAACTCATTCTTCACTTCCTTGGCGAGATCATGTTCATGCACCCAAACCCTTCTTGGTCATCGGGTGCTTTCCGTCTTGCCTTTTTTGTTCTTCCCTCCCCTAAATAGCCTTGTTGTTTTGCTTTTTAAATGTGTACGCTGATGCCGTAGACCTCTGCTAACACTAACACTTCTTGCACAGCTCTTACCACTGACCATGTGTGCAGGCAGACTTCCCTGAAAGCACATTCTGATTATTGTGACAGGTTTTTTTTCCCCCAGTGTGATAAATTGCTTTTTGAACATGGAAGGTGGATGGGAAAATATTTGTTTAATGAAGGCGATCACTTGTTCTGGAAGATGAACAAAGATCTTGGATTTAGGGGGTGTCCATTTTTTTGTTTTGCTACTAGAAGAATTGGTACCATGAGCCGTCTGGTAGACTGTGGCTTTTGTTGCATGTCTTCCCCTCTCTCTCTCTCTCTCTCTCTCTCTCTCTCAGTACCATTTCACGTCTCTATCATCCTTAGAAATACTGGTACCACTGCCATATTAGCTGTAACTTTAATTTCACTCGTGTTATCTTTGGTTTTGGATTTCACTAATGGTGCATTTCCAGCGTCATCTCCTTCACTGTAACTCACTTTGGTGGGGACGAGCTGACTTCCAGCCACTGTGGGCGTACTGGCATTTGTACGCAGCACTTTATTTGACAGCCTTTTACAAATCGCTCAAATTTGCATTCATTTAGAGTATACAGGAGCAAAGGGAGTTTCAGAGCTGGCCTAGGGACAGTCCGGCAGAGAAATTGTCATAAATAGTCATGATAAATCAGATGCGTGTGTAAATGAGCCAGACTGAGACACCTGGGCTCATTTCCAAATTGCAGGTTTCACCTTTTCAGCGGACATGTTGAGAGAAAAGCTGCAGAGCATTAAATTTAGCAGAGCACATTGTTGGGTATGTTGCACAAACACCTTCCCGTACTAATGTCCTTCATACTGCCCTCCAAGGGGGCTGTACTGCATTACAAAGTCTGTCCATTACCTCTACATTAGGAGTTAAAGTGGGAGGGATATGTGGCCCCGTGTTCTGGAGGGATCAATAAGGGTGCTTATTGCCTGTGCAATGTGTCACTATTGATACTGAGATCACACGATGACCTTGAGATGCACTACATTCAGAACACCCTGAATGACAGGCAGAACACTGAACAAAGACTTGTAGCATGTAAATTATCGTAAGTGACCTTTGTATCACAGTAAGACATCAACCTTTATACTCTCTTCTCTTTGGGCCCTGTAAGCTAAAATAGCATGCTATCCGTATGAAATCCCCCAGTGAAAACGAGGCCTGGCTATTGAATAATTTATTACGTTTCACCACTGTAACACTGCATTTAATACATAGATTGCCACCAGAAAAGAAGAGTCAAATCACTGCACATTACAATGACGCATGTAAGATGCCAACTTTAGAGTCATGTGGGAAGCAGTGCTAATAACTAGCAAGTTTCAAGTTTAAATGTCACATGCAGTTTAACACAGGGCCAACATTGCAATGAAATGTGCTGGATGAGTCGGCCAGCTCAGCAATAAGAAACAAAAGGTCAAAGTAAACTAAGATGCAAAATGCTAAAATTGCAGTACAAAGAAAAACATCTAGATACTTTATATAAAATCCAAAATATGAAGATGCTAAATATAAAATGCAAAATGCAGGATATCAAAGAAGTGAGAAGGGCAATAGTAAACAGTATAGGTAAGTCGAAAAGTGTAGGATGATCAGTATTTACATGTAAAGTGACAGTGAGTTACGCTTAAAGTGTCAAGTGTATTGCACAGGTGAATGGAGCATGTTGTGTAGTGACAGTTCAGCAACGAGAGTTCAGTAGCCTCAAACACCTATGCTAAGCCACCAAGACTCAATTTGCAGCTAAATAGTAAATACATGAACTACTTCCTTTTTACAGCAATATTTGGCTATCATCAAATGATTTCAGACCAATAGTGTCTAAGGCAAAGCTGCGGAGCCCCTCTGGGGCCACATGGTAGAAAAACTAAATTCAATTTGTAATCCGTTCACTCGCTTTTGCAATCCGTGCGCACGGATTGTGTTATTTTTAATAATAAAAATATAAATTCTATTCAGCCAGTCTTTTCTATTGATCCAGTCATGAGCTGTCATGTTGATACAAGGTGGTTAAGGCTGGTTAATGAGCATTGGGAGGCAACTCTAACGTTAATATTTGATGCTTGATCGTTTACCCAAAGGCCAGTAAAAGGCAAAAACGGCTAAATGCATAATGATTTAACGGAACTAAATCTAAAATGTACATTTCATTTAAATACTTGAATGCTAAATGCATTTGCGTTAATGGTCCGCTCATTTGCTGCTGTGTAGAAAAAACCAGAGGGAACACACACTCAATTTTTTATGGTTAAATTTCTTTCTACCATGTAGAGGCGCTCTGTACAAAGCTGTAAGAAGACACAAGGTAAAATATGTGATGCTGGAAGTGGTGACGTAAGGACTAGTTGCAGCTGTTGAGCTCGCTGCTACCATCCTAGCCCGCTGGAACATGCTAGCACGACTCACTCACAGTATCAAACAGATAGCAGAACTCATCCGAATGTGGCTATCTGCATACCTGCACACACACAGACACAAAATCAACTCTACAATTACATCTATTGCAGAACCCTCTGTGGCGTCACTGTGCGCCAGTCTGCTGCGCTAATTGACTTGCGATTTGATAACTCCTATGAGTAAGTGCCCGCATGCTCTACAGTAAATGTATGTCCTTCTCTCTGTTGTTCTCATATCTCTCTCTATCTCCTTGAAGTTAGTCTAAATGCCCTCTGTTGATTCATAATACTGGATCACATTTCCTCTTGCCTGTGGTTAATGTGCTCTTGTAGATCTCTTGATTGGTAAGTTGGTAAGTGAAATGCTCGTGCGTGTGTGTGCAAAGTGAAGTCGAGGTTATTTCTTCCATCCGATTTTGACACCCCATCTGATTCCAAATGGCGATATTTTCTCTCCGTTTATCAGGCCAATGCACTGTACCCTTCGGATATGCGTATGCAGCTCAAAGCTGCACTCTCGCCCATTACCTCTTCTGACTTGTCCTCCCGTAGAAGACATGAATCAGCAGCATTCTTGTGACTAAGCAGAAACCCGCTCAATAATCTGCATCTTTAGAGGTAAAATTATCTGAAATCTGATCTTCTATGTCTCATTAAATGCCTTCCGAGAAACATGTCTCTCCAAAGAGGTAAGATCTTCTGTCTTAAGTGGAATGACAAGCACCTGAGTTTCCCTTTTTATGTTTTGCTGTTCCTGATCCTGCATTTTGTTCCATTTCTGCTTCATTATCAGTAGTGTCGTTTCTGCTTATGTGCATGCGTCATTGCGATTGCCTTACGTTTTGTTTTATATATTAGTCCGTGATCAGTACATACAGTGTTACTGCACTGCCACCTGGCCGCCATATGTTAAATGCATTCCCATGGAATACCCTTTGGAACTTGCTGCGACGATGCAACATGTTTTGTGCAAAGCTGCAGCGTGACACAGGAGGGACATGACACGGTCACTTAAAGGAATACTCCGCCAAAACTTTACTGTTTGAGGATCAAAAACTTGCTCCCCTTTAGGCTCGAGCAGTTTGTAGATTGCGGGAGTAGCTGTAGTCAGCTTGGATTCACAGCAGTGACCCAAAGTGATGACAAACAAAAGAAACCATTCAGTCCACTTCTGCAGTGCAATTCACTTCTCTGCTGTTGGTCCATATGTTTAGTATACATTCTAAACAGTGTTGTGGATTTTTGCTAAGTATGCTGACAGGTCAGAAGTAGTGTATGCATTAATCAACAGTATTCCCTCATTTTCAGTGGAGTATTCCTTTCACCTCCCTTTTTAAGAAGTGAGTTTGTGCATCTCACCCTCAAGGCCAGCATCTCATTTGTGTTGTCTAATGCTTGAAGGGTCTGCAGCTTTGCAACAACATCAACCGTCACAACCATCTTCTGTTAAATCCTGCTGTGTATTCACCTGTCCGTCTTTCTTCCTCCTGTCTTCTCTCGCTGTTTTCCCAGTTGATCAAAGCATGTTTGAGAACTCCACTGCCCAGCAGCAGAGTCCGCAGACCTCCAGGCCAGGCCAGGCCTCGGCCCGACGCTCCCTGGCTTCAGCTAGTTCTAACCTGGGGTCCAGTTCCGTTGACTCTCCATCCTCCGGAGGCCAGCAGAGGCTCAAAAATGCCATCAACCTGGGCAAGGCTGTCGGCGCAAAGGTTAGCACAGCACAGGCATTAAGTTCTGAAGGTCCGCCCGACATGTATTCCTTTTAATCTTGATGTTTGGTTTATAGAGTAAATTTCATTGTATCAGTGGAGCTGATTTGAATTTGACTCAAAAGCGCCTTTCTTTCTTTTTGTCTTCATGTCTTTTTCCTTCTTTCTTTGTGTCTCTCTTTTTGTCTTTCCTCCTTTTCTTTCTTTCCTTTCTTTCAGGTCAATGACTTGCTAAGAAGAAAGGAGCCCAGCCACCTCGGGGACATTGGGGTCACCGAGGTCAACAAGAACGTTGGTGCCGTGTGGAGCTGTATGGACCAACTCAACCAGGCCACTGCGAACAGGTAAACGCACAGATATAAATATGGTATTCCTTTGGACTTCTACATAGTCGGTCTAAACTTCATCATACTCTTAATTTTAACCCTAATCCTGAACCCAAGATTGTTAAATCAATCAATCACTTGTGTCTCAAAGGTTCCTGGTTTGATTCCACATATGGACTCATGCAGTTTGGGTTTCCTTTGACCCCTCTGATTAAATTAATCCTTTCTTTAGTGCCTTATGTATTCTTTTTTTAAAGTTTTACCTGTGCTGTAACTGAGGTTAGAAAAGGTGAGTGATGATTGTTCCTGTGAAACGTGGTTTTGAATGAATATTGACTCATCAAGGCGCCTGTGAGACGTCTGAAATTGAATAAGACAGAAGTTCACAGCTTCTCATACAGTCAAAAGGGAAATGGCGTTGAATTGTCTGTTCAGGTGTACACAAACCCAGATAAACACAGTGTATTTGGGGATTTGTTTCGGAAGCATCGGTCTGTTGTCTCTTCAACCGAAGTTCAGTCGAGCAGAATTCATTTTTCAGCAGCTCTGCTCCCATTTGTCTCCATTTACTGGACTGTGAATAGATTCAATTTAATTTACCAGTGATGGTCTATCAAGAGTTGTGGGACCACCGACTGATCCGGACGAGTGGAGCTGAGAGTTTGGGGGGGTTTTTTGTACATAATCACTGACTGACGCTGACTTACTGTTGGAAGCTGGATGCATGAGGTGACATGTGCAGGGGACTCGAGCCCAGAATATGCAGGAGCATCTTTTTTTGTCATGTTCTTCAATGAAAGGAGCGTGACCATGACGACTATTTGGATTGTTAATGGCATTATCTATAGACTACGGGTGTACAGATGAACCAATACGTATGAGGAAACCAATGAAAAAGTCAGAGATCCGGCCCAAGGAGAGAGAAGCGGTCAACACAAGGGCTGGGCGGTTTTAGCTTCCAACGATTATGAAAACAAGAAATCCGATGTGCCGCATTTCATTTTTGCAATGATGCTCTCATCTTGTCTTTGTGTTATAAATCAAGCATTTCCCTCCCTTTCTGAAAGCCCAAACTCGCTCTCAACCAGGCTGAGAATACAACAACTACTGTGCAGGATTTGTTACACGATGGTGTCTGTGCAAGGAGGTGGATACAAATAATTTATTTAATTGTCTGAAATTCCATCACAAAGCCGTCCATTACAAAGGTTCAAGGAAATCCACTGTTAGAAAGACAAGTTCAATAAATGCATGATGTTTCCAAAGTCAATGAGTAATTGTGTTAAATAATCATGATCTCAATATTGACCAAAATAATCGTGACTATGATTTTTGGCATAACCCAGCAGCCCTAGTCAACGCAAGGCGAGAGACACTAGCATTAGCAGCTAACGCTACGTCCAACTGGTCTCTGACTAATTCTTTCGGTCACTGAAGACGTTTGCGGTGTTGTTCCTGTGAGAACATGTGATGTGCTAATACAGTGCTGTTCAAAATACCCAAATTATAAGTGGGGACACTGACCAGCAGCATCAGATTCAAATGAAGCTGAAAAGTTGCTTCACTCCAGAAAATGTTATAGTTCCTCGTCAACAGATCAAGAAACCTGGCAATTGTGTTTGAAAGACTCCTCACCCTCCACTTTCCCTTTTCTTCTCTCTTCCAGTCACATCTCCTCCTTCGACTCCTTCCCTCGGCTGGACCCGCCACCCCCATCGGGGAAGAAGCGCCTCCCCAGAGCACTGAAGACCACGCAGGACATGATGATCTCCTCTGACCCCGTGGTCTCCTCTCCGGACACCGCTGACTCATCCTGCTTCCTGCCTTCTCCTGACAAGACGCTCCTCATCTCCAAGGAGGAGCCGAGGAGCAGCGAGGAGCAGCAGAAGGGCGAGGAGGAGGAAGAGGGATCAGAGGAGATCACAGTGCCGCTGGACCCAGCAGGGAATAAAGTTGCTGCTGACTGGGATACGACAGAAAGCAATGGCAAAGTAGGTGGAGTGATTGGTGGTGGAGGAGAAGATGATGTGGAAAATGGGAGCACTGAAGGAGGCGTGGAGGAACATCAGACCCAGCTCCAGCTCTCTGTACCAGACCTCATCCACAAAGATCCGCCCCTGCTGGAGCCCAACGTTAAGCCCTGCGACGTCTGGCAGAGGATGTCCGGGCCGGACTCCCGGCTGGCCTCCACCCCCCTGAAAGCTCCCTGCCGCATCAGCCTGGGAGAGGAGGTCCTGCTGGGGAACGGCGCCCCCTGCAGTAAAGGCGCTGACGAGTCGGAGCATCACCCAGACCTGCTGTCTTTTGAGTAACGAGCAGAGCCGGGGCCACGTAGTTTGGAACTCTTTCTCTTAGGATGTCATTCAAACAGACTGCAATAAGAACTGCAGATCAAGGATTCACTGTCACTTTTAAATATATATCGCTGTGCTCCAGGGTTCGCTTGAGGAAAAGGGAACAAGTGCTCCCAGGGGCCGGAGCTGTTGCATTTTCTTTATTTTTCTTTTTTTTTACTTTTTAGCAACTTTTTCGACGTGTAGAAGTCACGGTGACACTATCTGGCCCTCCACCATGGCCGATCTAAAGTCATTCTTCTTCCTAATGACCACAAAACTGACTAGCATGAGACGATGAATAAGAAGCAGGAGAGGAAATGAGTTTTCGTCGTGGTGCAGACCATTTTTACCATTTCATCTCTGTGTACTTGTGTTTTAGCTTTTACAGCAGGTTGATAACATGCCGAGTGTGATGTAAGAATGCAATAACAGCAGGTAATGTAAAAATGAATATAATTAATGCAATGAAATATCCCGTTAAATGAGCTGAAAACGTAAGATTCTGTTAATGAAATTACTGGCGAGATTACTGGGTCGTACTGTTATCAGTATGAAGTTATTATATTATCATGCCATTAATTTCAAGAACGCTTTTTGAAATTTTTAAAACCATTTAAAGGGCTCCTTTGTTTCATGACCACAGAAAGTCCATATCAAACAAAAGCTGCTTTAATTAAACCAATTACCATAATGCAACTAATATGAGTTTTATATAGCGATATAATTTACATTCAATATTCAATTTCTTGAAAGCTGAATGCAGACTTGGGTGGAAACAAAGGAAACAGGAGAAAGAGGCTGTGGATGTGTTAGAGAAGGAAAGGTTTGTGGGGGTTCACTTTCAGTTCAGGTACAAAATGTCAAGCAGCAGGCTCTGTCAGAGTCTGATCAGGATCAGAAGCCTTTTGAACGGACCTTCATCCATATTTAATTATTTTGGACCCCCTCTTTGGTCCAGTGAGAGTTTTAAAACATGTCCCCTCCTCCCCAGACTGTGGCCCTGAAAGTGACCTTTTTAAAGAATGTTGATCGGCATCCCAATAAATAGGTTTTTATTTTCTTTAGATCATTAAAATATAGAGAGAAATCCGTGTTTCAACAGTAATTTATTTGGGATAGTTACACACATAAATTGGATGAAAAGAATAAATAAATAAATCCAGGTGTAAACCAGATTATAAAGAATTTTTTGGTAGTTTGTGTGACTCCAGCAGAAACAATTTATTATTCTCCTCTTCACGTCTTTTTGCTGCTGGAAGCATCTTCTGAAGCACCAGGAGAGTGAAACAGCGCCCTCTGGCAGCAGGAGTGCCGCGACATGAAATGCGCGCGAATAACCGGTCATTCGTGGTACCAGTTCTAAAAAGACTTTTGTGTTTTTTGGTGATAATATATCGTCATCCCAAATGATGAACGTATTAACCCCAGATAGTGTGATGTTTGTTTTTGTGCACCAGTAAACGCCTGTAAAAAAACAAAATTGAGCAATTTGTGGGACCGGATACAGGTTATTTACATGAGCCCTATGAGAATGGCTTCCAGGCTCCTGACAAAAACCAGCTAAACTGAAAGTGGATTTTTACTACCCCCAAAACCTGAGTGACGCCGACGGCATGTGGAGGACGGGCTGCTGAAAAGTTGTAAGAGCGGCAAGTTCTGTCAATAGAAAGAGGTGAAAAGAGGCATATTTTATATTCAAGCAGATCATTAAGTGACAGACCAAAGACACAGTCAGACAGCTTGTTATTATTATACTGTGTAATTGCTCTGAAAGTTTATCTTCATTTCAGTGAGCTGTCCGTGTGAAAAGAGAAGCAATGATTCATACAAAAGACATTTATGCATCTTTACTGTCATTTCAACCACTAATGAAAAAGTGAAAACCAAAGTCAAAGTAGTTGAAACACTTAATCCCAATTAGCTGACATTCACGGAAAATAACCGGCTGTTGGATCATTAGATGTTCAGTCAGTCTGCAGGAGGAGCAGCATCGAGCTGCAAGGTGAAAATCTATCTTTTATTATTACATTATTACACTATTATCTGAGCTTCTGTATGTCTGTGTGGCTGGATTAAGAGGCGCTTTAGACACGCATGGAAAGCAAGCATACAGATCCCAAATCCTGCCCCCTAAAAGTGACCCGTTTCTCTGTGAGGTCCTGAAGTGGCTTTCTGTAAGTGACTGCTGCGTCCTTGCGGGGATTTCCTGAACTTTAAAAAGAAAATGAGCAAACAATTCCCAGAAGACAGTGAGCCGGACACAGAGCCGGCTGTGGCTGCGGTCAGGTCGGCCCCGGAGGAATGACGGGAATGTTGAGCTGGACTCAGAGAGAGAAAGGAAGCTTTGTCTCAGCTCAGTCCGCCTCGTGTCTCACTGACTTTGTCTCGCATACTGCAAGTGTCCTGAAAGATGCCCATTTATTTTAAAGCTGCAACAAGACAGCTGATGGCAAAAACGGTCCGTTTTTATGTTGACGCTTTCAGCCAGTTGAGTTTTCCAGATGTCATTTTTTCAGTGCGTTGAGCAGCACAAGCACAGTGTATCTCCGCCGTTTTGGGGGTGGCAGGTGTTTCCAAAACCAAACTAATTGCACAGCTGCATAGAAAATGTTGTGGGAAATGCAAACGGACCCTTTTAAGATGAGGAGGCAAGAGTGAACAAATGCTATGAAAATGAATGCAACCAGAAGTAGAGGCCTAAACTCACCTGCAGCACTGATTAAACACTTTGTAATATTTTTAAAAACAGGACATTGACATCATTTTGGCATGAAAACAAATGTTCCTCAGTTGTGTTTTGTGTCATTAGCAGCTGAACGTGACCATCTTAAAGACCTGGTTTCAAATACTCTTTGTATTTCTCGTAACATTAAACATGAGTGACTGAATGTGCGGCAATCAAAGCTAAACTTTTGGGGGGAAACGTACATTATTTATTAATATTCAACACTGAAAGACATTTGGCTGAGAGTGCTGGCAGCATGAGCAGAAAAAACGAAAATGCAACCGTCATCACATTTTACATCCTGATTGGTGCGCAGAAACATGTGACATCACCTTTTTTTTTTTTTTGTTTCACCTGAGCCCCGCCCACTTTATACCAGCGAGAAAAGCAGAAATCTCCCATGTGAGATCAACAAAAATGTTTGGCAGTTATGTGTTTTCATGCCCTTTTTAAAACTGTCTGTCTCCTGAATCTGAAATATTCACTTTAAGTGATGCTGAGGTTGTTTTTAGGATTCAGCTGACGAGCCAGTCTGCCGCTCAGCTCGGAGATAATTGCTACACACCTTTAAACCAAGTATCGGAGAGGTTTTGGCCGAGCTGAACAGAACCAAACACACACACACACAACAGCTGCTTGTATTTGGTGAAAAGGTCAGGAGGCGGCAGACTGTCTGAAATACTTTGTCTCTAAATCCAGTTATCATGGATCCTTTAAAACCACAGAAGTAGGTTTCTTCTGTATTTTCTGATGAAGGAACAGTGGTGTACATTTTATGGATTGTTTTTTTTTTGTTTGTTTTTTCTACAAGATCTGTAAATATGCAAATTTGGTTCTTGCTCTAACAAATGAAGGAACGTGATTTATTTTGATATTCAGTCGTAGAGTCTAGTCATGGGAATATTGGCGCCTCAGAATGTGATAAACGAAGAACATGATCCCGCTTTCGGTTTTGTTTTATATGTTTTTTGTTTTGTTGGGGGGGGGTTCCGTTGTTGAATCAGACTTGCAGAATTTATGGAATCATGCTACAAAAATCAAAATGAATCAATGATTTTTGCCCTTTGTTTTTCTTTTATTTTCCTTCCTGGTGTATCTCCTTTTCTTTTTTTTCATTTTTTTTACGTGCGGCATGTAATAACTCCTGTAATGACTTGTAATGGAAATAGACCTAATCACGACCTCCTTGTATTGCGTTTTGTGTCGTGTGACTCTCTTCACTTATTCTCGGCATGTCCTGTCTTTTATGTC
>JAVQJF010049996.1:0-69354 GCA_036023855.1 Gadopsis marmoratus
TCACAAAAGGAAGCCGACCTGTTGGATGTGGTTACATGATAAATATAATTATAATGGAGAGCAGGAAGCAGTAGGTGATCGTGTTTTCAGGCAAACAATTTAAGGCTGTAGTTAACTAAATGTCAAAGGGTTTGACCTGCTTGTTGCTATTAAGTGTTACAGAGATGGCTTACCTAATATCAGTTCATTGATTGGTTAATTGTAGTTTCACTCATATCAGTAGTGTTTGATATTGATATTACCTTGTTTTACAAAGAAATGTACTAAAAGGTCATAATAAAGCATGATTATAAGCACTAACTATAAAATATCACAGCTTACAACTTTAAAAACAAACACCAGTGTTACCAATGGTTTTCATTTACAACATGCCACAGTATTACATCCAGCCTACGATTCAAACTACTGCATGGCAAAAAGGTAAGAACAGGAGGCCCGTCGGCTCCTCCTCGCTCCCCCTGTGGCGCGTGCATCTCCTACCAGGCAAACGCATCAAAAGCCTCTGCATTCATTATGCAAAATGGCACAACTTAAGGGAATTGATCTACAAGTTTATACAATGGTGGTAATACGAGCGAGAATGGTATTTGATTTTAATTGGCTGCTGCAAAGCAAGCACTGGCTGTAATCAAGGAAGCAGTGGGGGATCCACAATACAGCAGTGTGTACCTATTAGGCTCGGCTCACTTGTAAACAGTGGAGCTCACATACTCCACTTCACATGTGACAATTAAAACACTATAGCTGTGATTTACTTTTCAATTGTTTTTTTTGTTCCTGGATACAAAGTGCCTATTTTTACCCATTAACTGGAATCACACTTGTGATGATCATCAGCTATAACACTACCAGGACTCAGCCACCAGAGAGAGCCCTATCCTTAGCTAAGATATGCTCACTGGCTCATATATGTCTCAGTGTGTCCTGCTTCGCTCCCCTTATGGAGAGAAGTGTTCACTCTGGAAATACAAATGGCTTATTTATTAGAATGAAACAGCACCATATTCTTTTTTAACACAGATGTTGCTGAATAATGCAAATTTTAGATGTATTTGTTATAATAATTAATAGTCATAATTTTGATGGTTATCTCACGCTGTCTTAAACCGTAAAAATTCTCATTCTCAAGTTTGGGGTGAACATATTTGGACGAGACACCATCTGATGTCCTCTTCAGGTCACTTGTGATCCCTGGAGAATTGTAGTGGTAGAACATCTCCTGCTGCATTCTGGGTAAATTCCTTGTGGATGTCAGCATGTCTGATAGAAGGTGTAACATTATATCCTACCAAATACTGCGTTAAGGTCTAATCCAGTTAGTCAGCATGCGTGTGTTCTTTTGCATAATGACATGAAATCATACCCATCCAGATGTGCGATAACCTCTTTATTGCAGGTGTGCAGAACCAGGGACAACAATAGTGATAATTTGTTTTAAGAGGTTGTGGTACATACTGAATGTCAAAGGGGTGTAAATGGGAATTTCTTTGCAAAAACTGCAATGTATTGATTGCACATGCAGGTTCGTATTTGTGTTATGTGTTTATTTCATTGCAAAATCCTGCGATTTTTTGTGTTTTAAATGTAGATTTTGATTTGAAGGCCAGGGGTTGTGCTGTATGACTGCAGTATTTTACACTAACAGCCCCTGTCCCCACCTCATAGACCCTCAGAGTAACACAGGACAGAACAGATAAGGATCATGCAGACAGACAGTAGTCGTCATGCAATTGACTATTGGATTTCATCACCGTGTACATTTGTGTAGGCTCCCTCTGTGCGAATGCACAGACTGGACTTCTAACTGTTATGTCATTATATTTTTATATAAACGATGTAAAACAGTCAGAGCAGTGGATTTTGTGTGAAATGTTCCGATTTTGGCTCTGGCTCCTGGAAATAACAAACATCAGGGTTGGCTTCTGACACTGACTGACAGAGTCAAACGGCTCTCCTGGTGCCGAACATAAACCTTTTAATTACTGCAAACATGGTTGATGAGTTTGAAGCTTGATTACTTGGCCTTCATTAGTCAGATTGTGAGCTATAGTGGCTCCCAGAGGCGCAATTTGGCATCTCTAAACACTGCCAGCCTCTGGGTTTAGCAATTACATTTACCCTACAGTACACCCAAACAGGTGCGTGCAGCCAAATACACACAAACAGGCTCATCACACTTTTTATTATCAGCTTGAACAAGCAGGGCTGGAATGTAGGAATTTCAGTCTGTTCTTTAATCCAGAGAAAGAACCTGACTAAAAGAAAACACTGATAAAATGTGCTTAATGTGCTGAGTGCTACTTTATTGAACTCTGCCTGTCATAATGATTTCGTGTTTGCTGTGCCACCTTGGCTTTGTTTTCCATCAGGGCGGCCGGCGGTTGTCACTACACCGAGGAGGGAGCGTTCTGCCTCAGGCTACGACACACTGATAATGAATGTTCAGCTCATTGGAAAAATAAAGTGTTTCTGAATTATGTGGTCGGGCTTCTGGCCGTTAGTTGGGTGTGTGAGTCAGCCATGGTGACATGCGCGGACGCTCAGTTTGCACAACAGTCAGTCACTTCCTGCGCTGTAATGCTGATGCCAGGCCGCAGCTAGGCTAATGCAGGTGGAAGGTATTGTTGATAGGCTCTTTCTGCTAAACTGCATGTTGAGCTTTAACGCGCTGTCCGGCAGCAGCCTCGGCGCTATTTATAGACGAGTACAGCTGCTCCTTAGCACCCACCCTTTAACCAGCCATCCACCAGAGATTTATGGCACAAGCCCACGAGAAACAGCTGTAGTGTCTTGCCACTTGCTTGTCCAAGGAGTGCACGCTGAGGTCTATTAGGAATTTAATGTATTTTGGTTTGCAAAATACAACAGCTGACAGCAGTATTAAATGTAGTTATCAGTGAGTGGGATGCCTCATGCCACTCAACGTTAAAACCACAAGTCTGGAGCGTCCGGTGCTGCAGCAGTGAGTCAGACTTTGGTCACAACGCCACCTGGGTCCAACACAAGTTCAACACTTGCTGCTCCCCCCGCAAAACCATGTGTCCCTGCACGTTTGCTCAGCATTCTGTCTTACATCTGAAACACAACAATATAGTTTGTTCCGGATGAAAGTGACTCCGTGTTTGCTCACGCGTCCCTGCTGAGGACAGAGAAAAGATTCCCAGGACTTTTTGTTTTGTACAGAAAAACACAGATTTGTCCTTTTGTTAATTTTCCTGCCTTACTGTTCCCTTGATACTGTATCTACTGTCCAGTGAATTGGCAGGAACCTGCTGTGGGACTACAGCAGGCAGAGAAATTGGCCTAGTGGTGGCTGCCTTTATGAGAGCGAGTGTGTGTGTGTGTGTGTTGGGGATGGGCACTAAATACGCAGCTCCCTCAGCCACACTATAGCGGCTAAGCTTAAGTTTGTTGTCTCCATTATTCAAAAGGACACCTTATCGGTGGCGACTCGTGTTAGCCTTCTCCACTGTGTGCTCCACACAGTGATGTTCTACGCTGTTCCACATTAACTCTGGTGTCTATTTCAGCAGCTCTCTATCCATTTATTGATGCATGTCTTCCATTGATCCCGGCATTGATTTGCCATGCAGTCCATTACCCATCTGTCTGTTTCAGTGGGCTTTTAAATGATTTGTCAGATTGAGCTATTAAGGGGAGTAGTGGGGAAGTCCAAAGGTTGGTGATACATTCAGGGAGAGAGGGGTGCTCTGTGTGTGTGTGTGTGTGTGTGTGTGTATATTTGGGGGTTGGGTACAGGTGTCAGCCATTAGGAAGTGACATGATATTTATAATATAAATCAGTGTGGACCTCGTAACAACATAAGTCGTAATAGAGTAAAATCGTCCAGATTTACAATAACTATACAATATATAGTGTGTGTAGCAAAAAAAACAAAAACTGTAAAGTACAAATTTGTCAAAGTTAATTTCATTTAATTTGTGCTTTTATTTTTATGTTCTGTATACTAATACTTAACCTAAACCATTTATCAAAAACAAAACTGAAACTTGTCAGATTCACAATTTTGCGAGTGAGCGCATTTCCAAAATGTCTGACTATTCCTTCAGTTTAAATGGCCTTCAATGGTTTGAAGAAATTCTACAGGCCTGAAGCTCATAAAAACCTCTCAGAATTCAATTGGATAAACTTAAAAATGCTTGGTCATCAAGCTGAGAAAACAGGTTGTGTTTCTTAGTTCCTGAAAAGTTGACATTTTGGAGGTTTTCACCTGACAACAGCGATATTTAGGAAAAACACATCCTTCACACAGCACTCGCCCTTAAAGTTCTGGAAATTGATTTTAAGCTGATTTATTTTTTACGCAGTAAAAAAGTGCACTTAGGTTTTTTGATGTTTCATACGTTTTTTGAATTATGGTCTGGGTTTTTTAGGGTAACACTTTAATCTTCCTGTAAAAACAAAGGAAATGCCACCAGCCAAACATACATAGATGTGTGTGTGCATCTGTGTATTTGTGTATGTGTGTGTGTGTGTGTGGGGAAAAGGGGGGGGGGGGTCCAGATTTAGATGCAAGATGTATTCATAAATATTCATGAATTCAGTCAGAAAAGTCAAACGGAAGCAGTATGATAATCTTGCCGTAATTGCATTTTTCCCTCCAACTGTTTTTGGCAGAGCTGAGAGCCACATCCTGAGACATGCAACGGGGAATACAGTCTTGAGGAGTCTCACAGCGGTGAACAGTGGATACACTCTGACCCTGTACCTAACGCCAGTCAATCCACAACGGGGTCAAGTGGTGGTTATGCCAAATCCATTGGATTCATGGGTAATGGGATGGCTATCATTAGTCCTTGGATGGTCAATTATATGTTTAATTAAGCAAGACAGACATCAGAAAATTGAACTATTGACTGGTCCCTCCGAGCCTGTTTTATGATTCTGGGGCGACACAGCTGACGACATATCAGACTTGTTTGGAGGCATGAGATGGAAATAAAATCCAGTCCTTATATTTACTACTCAACAGATTCCTTTGATGTCCTGACCTCTGACTGAAGAACTTTCTGGTTTAATGTTTTCTTTCTCTTCCAGGTCTCGGGAAATGCCATTATAAGCTTACAAAAAAAATAAAAAATAAAATAGAAACATCCAAAGGACCATATTTCAAACTATCTAGCTTTTTTTCATACTTGTCAGTCTGCTGGATACATGTCAGCAGCCGTCTGAAAAATGCTGACATTGCTGCCCTCCTGTCCGGCAGCCCGCTCCCTCTGTGTGAACTTGGATTTAGCTCAAGGGTATAGCCACCCTGCTAATGTGATGTAGCTCCACGAAGGAAACAAATTGGCCTGACGTCTCATACACTGCCTTGTCTTGATTGTGTGATGGCTTCTACTGCTAATGTGTTAAGATGGGTAGACCTGCACAGGGAGGGAGGAGTGTGAGTGTGTGTGTGTGTGTGTGTGTGTGTGTGTGTGTGTGTGTGAGAGAGAGAGAGAAAAGAGAAGAGAGAGAGGGAGGGTGGGGGAAGGGCCTCAGTCTGCAAGATCAGCACAAGTGGAATTGCATTGATTCAGTTAACTGCAGAGTTGGAGCGTGATGTGGAATTCTGTTTATCAAGGGTGGAGTTTACACGATAGGCTCCATTTTGATCTTATTTTCTACATCGCATTCATAATAAGCCCCTTCTCTCTTACTTTCAGCAATACAATATAAGATCATCTTAATATATTTTTCTTAGCCCCACCTGGAGTTTCATATGTTCAATAAAATGAGCAGATATGTGTTTATACTAATTTAATGTCTTGATTTAAATGGCCACATAATGTGTTTCCCAGTGTCCTTTGTACCACAAACATAACTAGAAATGCTCGCGCTGCTCAGATGTGACGATACTGGCAGATACACACTGTAAACATTGTCATAATCTGCATTAATCTACAAGATCAGATGTAAACAACTGACACCGTGCTCTGTAAATCACCAGGAAATGTGCCGCATATTCCAAGTAAACACTGACTCATGTTTTATATTCAAACTGAAGCTCCTGGCCCAGAAACGGCATCTGCTGAATCTGAACAAACTGCTAAATAAATCTCAAACATTATATCAATTATTGTTGAATAAAGCACAGGAGTGTAGCACTATAATTGGCTGTTTCGTATGAATGAGGGGTGTTTAGTAGTTGCAAATCCACAGACAATACTGTGGGCCAAAAGTGTCAGAAAAAGATTGAGAGTACAATATGAATATAATATAACATAATAAATCTGTTTCAGGTTAGATAAAATTTGCCAATATACTAAAAAAAGAACTTATGGCTGGTGGTTTGTTTAAAATCCATCTATGTGTGGTCTGTCAATGTATTTGGCATTCGGAGACGATACACGTATTGTAAATGAACAAGGCTCTCTCTTAAACATACATTTAAAATGGGCATGTTGCGGATGTATATTTTCTTTTCTCTCTTGCCTCTCTCCCCCTCTCTTTCCTCTCCTCATTTCTCCGTCTAGCTGTAGGGAATTTGTCTCTAAGGGTTTATCATGACTGCCTCATATTTCCCCCCCTAGTTTGTCATTTTGCTGATCCAGACGCTTTTTCATATTTCAGCATTCTTATCATCCACTGGCAGTAAGATGATCCATTTCACTTATTTCTTAGAAGTGTGACTGTAGCCTATGTCAATGTCTACAGAATGAGTTCAGTGAATGGAGGGTTAGCCGAGGAGGGGCAGCTAGTTAGTGGTTATGGTGCTGGTACTGGTGGCGCAGGACAGGTTTTCTTTTTTTTTTTTTACATTTTTATCCAGAGTCAGCAAGGGTAAAATGTCATGCATTTCTTAGGGAAGCAGCTCCATAGGATTCCATTCGAAGCTTTAATCTTAATTGAGAGCATCGCATATTGATATTCCATAGGCCTCTTTGCCCTTCGCCTCTCAGCTACTTTCATTTAGAGGACAGCCGTACCGCACTAGAGCATGGGGATTGCTTTGTCAGACAGCCAAGAGGCCAAAGGCAAGGTCAACCTCTCTTTGTAATGGTGGCGCACTATGGAGTGATGGCATCACCTCTTTGATGCTGTCAGTACTTTTGTGAAACATTTCGGAGTCTTTCTAATATGAAACTGAATAACAGTCTGACCTTATATAGGTATGAAATATTATGGAGTACTTTGTTTTTTTTAGGTTATTATGTCATAGTTGTACAGTTAAATAGTTGCACAGCTTCCTGACTTGTGGCTCTAAACAAGCCACTTCTTTCCCCCACAGCTCGAGGCCAAACGGAATGATGATTTAATGCGGTGTAGAGTAAAAGAAGACATTTGCATATTTAGCGGTCCATAAAGCCTGTCTGTCCAGAGAGAGTCCATCATCGCAGCCCCAGAGATTATTCAATTATGCAAAAGATTATCTAAAATAATAGCATGACTCTAAATGTGGACTCTTCACAGAGGAAGAGGTCTGTGCCTTGTCCGTGTCAGAAGCGGATGCAGTAGCATTCCCTAATCCTCAAACGAAGAGAGAGGAACTAACCGGCCCGGCAGATGCAGCAATAAGGCCCATGTCATCAAGTAAGGTGAGGAGAGGAGGAAGGTGCGGGACGGCAAAGCTCTCACCAGTCCTGTGGGAAGACTCGTCATGCCACCTTTCCAGGAGGGATGAAAACAGATGGAAATAAAGACTCACGACACACACACACACACACACACACACAGAAACCGTTTACAGCTGAGTGCACAGCCCCTATCCGTGGGACTGAGGACCGAGCTCGCCTCCATTTCTCATGCTCCTGCCTCAGCCTGCTGCTGACACAGATATACTGTAAAGAGATAGCAGCACAGATAGGTATGCATGTGCATGTCAAAGTAGCCCTGGGGGGGTAAGCCGGTCTGAAAAAAACAAAGAGTGAAGGGATAACACACGATCCACCTGCCACACTTTCCTCATTAATCTCCAATTATGTGGCACACTGAACTGATTTGGGAAGTACTGCTCGAGGTAAGAGGTATAAGTCTTTGCAGCAAACATGAGTGTTTCTTCTGCTGATGAAACACTGAATCAGGATTAGTATGGTTTACTGGCACATACGATGAATAACAGGTCCCTATGGCAGCTTTATCAGGTGATCGGGGCTTGATAAAGCTTCAGAGGAGCTGCTCCTCTGGTTCTGTGGGAAAGCCCAATGCTCCTGCTTTCCACTCCTTTCACCAATCAACCACAGCGGTCTTCACTGAACACCGACCAAGCAACACAGTTAGCGTCCGGATCTATTCAGACAACAAAGCGACTGAACTCCTCAGCAGGACGTTGTGAAAGAATCTTTCAAGAGAGGGTTCGCTTTATCACATGGATCAATAAAGTCTATTCTAATCAGGCAGTGATACTTTACTCTTTCCAATAATATGCAACCTACTTGCTAACTTATCAGGGGACGTGAGAACATGGTCCAAAAAATACATTTCTTTTTTTAATCACCCTTTTAAAACTGCCCTTTATTTTAAAGTTTGCTGTCAGCAATAGATTACACAATCAGTGTCTTAAAATAATAATTGTTATTAAGTCATATGAATGCTGGCAGTTTTATTTAGGGCAAGACGAGCAGTTTAAATTTTTCTGTGCGGAAATAGGATGTGCAGGGTCCACACGAGTCAAGGCTGTTCCTCTCCCCGGGATATAAATACAGCCCCACTCACCATTACTGCTGTCACTCACAAACTTATAGTGACCTTTTGACCTCGCCTGTACAAAAGAGACTTGAAGCTGACATACTCACTCCAAAGGTTTTTCACCAGGGGCAGAGACACGTTTTAAGATTGTGTTTTTTCATGGTCTTTCTGGTTATCAGTCTGATCGGTATCGGTATTACACTCATTTGTCTGATTTTGTCTGAGGCTTCATCTGCGCGCCAGAAGACCCGCCTGATGGTACGGGAGGCAGGCAGACAAGGGGTTCCCACAACAATTGGACAGTTGAATGTTTCTCAACACCTGATGTTCAGGCTGAGGACGCCGTTTGTTGGGTTACAACTCTGAGGCCACCAACTTTGTGTTGTTGTACAGCTTGGACGCGTTAGCTGCTGCAGGCCACTGCTCAGCTTGTAAAGGTCCACGAAGCCAATCAAAAGCGATGCAGGAGGCAACCCTGTGCATGTAAAAGGACCAAAGTTGTCCAACATTATCATTGTGAGTATGAAGCCTACTTAGCTCAAGTGCCTTAGCAGTGCTTAGTACAGCCTCACAGAGCCTCTAGCAAGGTTTTTAGCATCTTTTAGCTCATTGTTTTGGTTTTAAAGCCCGAAACGTTACTGTTTTGGTTCAGTCTTGCGGCTCTCATCAGTATTATTTCCAGATGCAGCAGGCAGTTGTTTGATCTGATTGATTAGTTGGTTAATTTTGTCTGATTAACCCACTGCACACTACCTGCCCAGCACCAAACATGCTGGTGAACATAGTGGAGCATTTAGCAGCTAAAGTGACAGATATTTCAAACTGCAAGCATGTCTGCCATATCAATTTAAAGGAATAGTTCAACATTTCAGGAAATACGGTTATTCATTTTATGATGATTATGAAGAAGATTTTGAGAAGATTGATAATACTTCTGGTATTATTGACTACAGGAAGTCTACTCCACCCAGCCAAGAAATAGTCTGGCACATAACCCTACATTAAACCATAACTTGTTGTGTCTATACTTCGGCTGTTGTGCCAATATACCAATTTTTTTTTATACTCAGACAAGATAGACTGTGTTAATCACTGAGCTTCAAAGGTCTTGTTAGGTGGATTTTGTTACCTTTGAACAGAGCCAGGCTAGCTGTTTCCCTCCATAGCTTAGCATAGAGACTGTTTTTAGCCTTTAGCTACGCTAAGTTAACTAGTTTGCTGGCTGTAGCTTCCCAAAAGGTCAAACTAATCCAAAAAGGTGATAACGTGTTATATTTACAGTCAGCCAAAATATTTGCTAATGCAGGTTTGATATCCTAAATTATGTGTAATAAAGTACTTTAATTATTAGTATGGATTGCATTTGTCAAAGCTCATCATTTCCAAGTAACCATGAGAATTGTATTTTCGTTTGCAACAATCATGACACGAGAAGCAGATTTATGTGACTGCTGGTAGTTTCAAATGACGTTTGTCTTGCAAGTGAACTCAGTGGGAAATCTAATCACACCCTCCATAAACTTTGATGTTTACTTGTAACCTTTCATTTAATTCTTTTGAGAAGTTAGGGTTTCTTTCTTTTCTGCCGTCAAATCCCAGAACAAAGTACTTCCTGTATCTTGACCACAAAAAGAACAAACAAGTACATGGGTTCACTGTAGTATAAAGGCCTGCATCCCCTTAAATAGATCCCTTGTAAGATCTGTGTTGGCCAATCACAAGCTTCTCTCCCTGACAGTCCAACCACAGCACACAGTTGGCTGTGGCCTTAGTTGTTGTAGTGGAGGCTTAACATCGAGCATGATGACAAAGATGGCCGAGGAATCAAAGCATGGGCGTGTGAACACTGTTCTGCCAAGTCCTCCAGCTGTGTAGAAGGCAGAGATGGATAAGGCTGTGCGAAAACCAGTTGAAAGCAAAAGTAATATGGCTTTAGGTCCAGCATAGCGCCTTTGAGAAATATAGCTGAAGAGTTATGACACAAGAGAGATGTTAAGATGACACATTAGTGGGAGAGTGACACACCCAATTCCAAAAAGGTCTGTTAGACTTTACCAGAACCTATGACACCGCTGCCATATTCTCATGTCAGCGACACCCACAGAAACTTACATAGAAGGGTGTTGAATGATACACGTGCAGTGACAACTGTAGTTTCAATTTCAAACCCTAATATTTGTTCATACCTACTTTTCTCACTCTTCTTTGAGGGAATCTATATTTAATCCACACTATATCAGGAGAATTCACTCATGTCATTTCCCCCCAAACTATACCTAATCAAAATAATAGTTTTTCGGGGATATGTTTCGCTGTTCTCACTTTTTGGGCCTCTATTCATTTAAATGCACAGCGACAGAGTAACAACATCCCAAAGACGTACAATTATCACCAACACACACACATACAAAATCTCGAAGCTTATAACCACCAAAAGCATGCTTTTGTCTCTTTCATTTCCTAACAGCAGCAAGAAGTGTTTATTTCCTGCTATACCACCAGTCCCACTATTACTTTTCCTGAATGCAAGTTTGTTTGATACCAGAAACATAATACGGTCCGAAAGGGCTGGACCTGCTCGCCAGGGTGCACATGCTGGTGTCGGAGCAGGAACTGACCCTTAATCAGCGAAGCTTTGCCAACAAGCAACTGAGAGCCACAATTATCTGCCCTAGGTAGGTAGGTTGTAGGAAGGTAGGTTTGGAAAGGAAAGAGGCTGTCGGGGGTGGGGGTGGGGGGGTGCTGAGTTAACCTCTGTGGCTCGTGTTTCTACTGGGCACTAATGGACGCCTGTCATCATTATGGACAGAAACAGGAGGGCGCCTGCCAGCTGCATGACCCCCATAAAACAGAGCAGGAAATCCTAGCAGGGAATGAAAAAGAAAGAGATCTCTTCTCTTCTCTTTAATGATCCTTCCTCCACTTGCTGGCCTCTTATTTACGCCACCAAACTGCAGTGTCACTCTTGTAACAGGAGAATATGATATGTATCCTTCATGGGAAACAAAGGCAAGATGTTCAGGGGGAAGTTATTGCAATGCATATAAAATTGTGTGTTACTTTCACGTCAGTTGCACACGGCACAGTTCATTTACCCTTGTTGTGAATTCCAGTTAAACCCCTTTGTTTTTCACCTCTGGTTGAGGTGAAAAACTCTGGCTCAGGTTGTTTTATAATGTTTCTGCCATGCTGGGAGGAACCTGTATAATGATTACATACAGTGGTTCATCCTTTGCTCTGTAACCAAAGTCCAGGGTCTGTAATGTGACGGGACTTTGTCACACTTCTCTCAGTGGTGTCCACTGAAACGTAACAAGCACTTTATCAGAAGGCCTTCCTATCAGATCCCCAGGAGTTCCTGCACAAACACACTGAACCCCACGTCCCTAGAAGCCAGATTCCTTATTACAGCCAATAAGATAGCAAGACAAGCTTTATTGTAGTTCTGAGGCTACACATTAATCCACTCTGCTGGAGCCTGCAGAGCCCATCATGTGATAACTGTAGTCATTACCAGTAGTACAATCATAATTACTGTGGAATCTTTCAGGATGTGGCAACAGGAAACAAAAGACCTCCTTAGTCTAATCAGGAGCTAAGGCAAACAAAAAAAAAGAAGAGACACATTTCTGACAAAACAAAACTGTCATAATCACATGATTTAATTAAAAACATGTACCTCTGTGTCAGAGAGCAAGAGAGAGCACATACACATGAATGTCTGCATTTGCATACACAGATCTGCGTGTGTGTACGTGTGCCATGTCCATGGAGACGTCAGTGTGCGTGTGCGATCGCTGCATGATTCACAGTGTCACAACCGTGCGCAGAAACAACTGGACATCCTGAGCGGAAACCACAGCCACCAAAGCTGCGTTTTCCTGCGACATACAACACTCTTCACAAAGAGTCACTTGACTGGACCCTCATATAGGAAGTGAAAGAGGAAGCCCCTCGTCCATCCTGTCCTCCAACCCAATCTGTGCTCGGCACTTCACGTGAAGCCACTCTCATAGGCGATCACCAGCATCAGCCTTTACTGTTGCAAAACAACAGTGAAAGAACTGGCTGGGGCTGGAAAGCGTTTGCTATTGGGGGTCAAATGTCTGGTCAGTTGACATTTAGCCACAGAGGATTAATGACAATCATTATTGTGATTGATCAAGGGCGTTTGTTTGCAACAAAAGAATATTTACTCAGTTGATTAACTAATTCTTATTTGACGGGCCATTTTGTATCTAATCTTTGTGACAGTCGGGAGCTCTGTAACAAGATACACAGTGTTTAGACAGGCAAGCTGGACCAAACCAACACTGTCCAGATGAGATGGGTATGATACCACAGATGGAAGCGGTGAGCGATGTTTGACTGTGTTGTCTGTTAGCCCCCGGCCTTCCCTCATGGCTCGAGGCCTCTGGCTGTGTTCATTGGTGACAGTGTACGTAGCCTGGCAGCCTGCATTCCTCTGCCTCTCCCCACACAATGGTGAGTATCTGCAGCATTCCTCTGTCTGTGTCCACTGTCTGAGATGCGGCCAGGCCTTGGCAAACTCCAGCACTCGGGCAAGAGGCTGGCATCACGTTTAACTGATTTTGATGGACATGTTTGGGCATTTTCACCCAGCCCCAGCCATTATTCATTGACTAAATATGGTGTCACAGTTACCTCTAGAGTGAACATATATTCATATTAGTCACTATGTAATAAATAGGCCTCTGCAGAAGAGATTTTGAAATTATTTCGGAGATGATGATGAATGGCTCTTTAACCTGCTTTATCATCTCATTCTGCGCCCCCCCCCCCCCCCCATGCAATAGTTCCTTCTCTCCATCTGTTTTTAAAAAATGCAAGCACGTCTATTCTGAACCGTTTTCCCTGCTCTTTATCCTTCTCTAGCTCTTTTGCTTTCTCTCTTGTTCTGATGCCACAGCCGTGCAGACACCTTTCTCTCCTGCTGACTCAGTAGCCAGCCCCAGGCGCTGTGGGCTCGGGGTGTTGGTGGCGGGGAGGAGGAGGTGGACGAGGAGGAGGTAGAGGGGGAAGTGCGAGGCTCCCACATCAGACCCGCCAGCCTATCACATGCGAGGGAAAAGAGCTGGCTAATCGTTTCTACAATGGCACCCTGCACACTGTCACACAGTACCACAAACCGCTCTTCTCGCCAGCACTTCTGCTGTATTATTCTGCTGTTGCTTAGAAATCCACATATGATGTATGCAAGTGCGCAAACATATGACACTGAACAAAGAAAAGCACAGTTTGAAAAACCGCACCTACTAAAAGACATCAGTGCATGCAATGTAAAAAACTGTATATGTTAAGTATACACATACATTAATACCCGTCTCCAATATTGCATCTGCAAATATACACTGAAAATGCTGTATAATTCTGGTGATGTTAAGAAGTCAGCGTTTTGATATTTAACCTGATTATGTGATTTACAAATGACATCAAGACATATATTTATTGAATTGAATTCAGTTGTATTTGTAATAATATATTGGAATAGATAAATATAGAAATATAATTGTTTATATACAAAAAACCAAACTAATGTAATGCCAACATTTTTCAATAATAATGATGGTGTGTTTTACTCTCTGCACAGCAGTCATCTGAGCAGCTTTACTAATAAAAGCACATTTACGAGTACACTTTTAAAATAGAAGAAACCTCATTTTAAAATTAAACTGTGCCTGTAAACACAGTCTTATGCCATATATAAGAGCCACTGATTAATGAGCCCTCCGCAATAACATTAAAATATAGAGGGGCATTATTCATTGCCATAACCAGCTGGTTATTTTTTGCTACATCCTTGAAGTTCGCAAACACACTCATCTACGTCATGTACTCTCAGTACTGCGTGCCGACCTTCAGGGATTAGGCTTGTTTTCAGAAGGAAAGTGCTTTTGCACCTGTGGTGTGATTTTAGAGCCGCTTTCCCTCAGAAGAGGGGTGAGGTCAAAATCTGTCAGGGGTCACACATGAAAAGGGAACCTGGTTTCTGGACTAAAGGGTGGCGCCGTTAACAGAGCCACCTGCCCAGCTGGACGGGGGACGGTGAGAAAGTGTCCTCTTGACAGTGAAAAACGCTCTAAGATTTTCGGCACACAGGCCATCACAGAGGTTGCAGACTCACTTTACAATGTGACCACTTATCGCACACTATCACACTGGCCTTGGAACTATTACAGTCATCCAAATATTATTGTAATCCTGAGCTGAGAATGATCTTTGTTCAGGAAATGTGCTTGAGGATTTCAAAATGTAACAGGGCAGGGGGAGGAAAAAAATGTTTAAAGTGAAAATAATTCCTCAGTAGCCCCGGCCACATGTGTGTGTGTGTGTGAGCCGTGGTTGTTGTTTCTCTCTTCCTCTGTTAATGAATGCAGAGGTGATCTGTGTGTCTGAGGACGAGAGCGGAGGGGAAGCCTGATTTCCACTCCATTTTATCTGTGCCCCACAGCCCTTGCCAGTCAGGCCCCCTGTGTTTTCACATGCCGGGGTCCCACAGGAAGCAGCACTCCACGAAGGGCAAAGGTCAGGGAAGGAGAGAAAGCCCCCCGTCCTTTCATTCACCACCAAACCAGTGAAAACACAGCACTGAGACTGGCTGTCACTCTTCCTTTGGCTGTCTAACAAAATACTTAAAACATGATAATGAAGACTTTTTGAGCTCACACTGTGAATTTATGAGTGTTTAAAATCTTTATATGGTCATATTATAATTAGAGTAGAAATCTATAGTGGGGACTGTTTTTTGTGCGTGTAGTTTTAGCATTTACGCTGTGCACAAATGAGTCAATTTACTTTCACATTTATATATATTATATACTGTCTGAAAGACTTCAGTACCATTCTTTGTAGTGTGGAAATATATTATATTTGATGTATCTCTTTTGATGGATTCGGGAATTTAAAAGCATGTTTTTTTCTCTGTATATGATGTGTGTATGTATGATTGATGTAATATGTTGGAATAGCCCTCATAAGCATAACAGATTACTATACCGAAAGGAAACAAAGAAAACTGTGCATGTGAAGTGAATGTTTCACTGTGTGGGACAGTAATTCCATCAGTAGATGAGACACAAGTTTAAAAAGACACAATAGGTTTATTGATTCATAGTAAATCAAAAACAATTTGCATAATTATATATTATCTTAAAAATGAAAGCAAATGAGGAACACATCTGTCC
Organism: Gadopsis marmoratus; assembly: GCA_036023855.1. NCBI lineage: Eukaryota > Metazoa > Chordata > Actinopteri > Centrarchiformes > Percichthyidae > Gadopsis > Gadopsis marmoratus. The sequence continues at coordinate 15,838 of JAVQJF010049996.1, forward strand.
AGCAGAATCAGATTCATAAAAATAATGGAAATGTCATTTCTAGCATCATTCTTTTGAGCATATTTTCTATTATAAGAGAGCACAAACACAAAATATCATTAGAGCTATAGAAACTAAGAAAAGCTAAATCACCAGAATAAAAACATTGAGCGGTAACTAAAGCAGAAGGATTAAAGTTGTATATTAATGAAAAGGGAATATTCTCTGATTTCAAGTATCTCCTTTCACACAAAATACAGATGTGCCTGTATAAAACAACAACATCTCACACATGTCCTGCATGCATGCTTCATTGTAATTCTCATTCATAACTTCTTGCCTATAGTTACATCTTATTACAATTATTTGAATGATATCCTTATGTCCAACATTAATTAAAACTTGGTGAATCCATGGGATTGTTTGTTAAAGAGCAAGGCGAGCTGTCAACACAAAGCCTCCCTATGGAAAAGAATCAGTTCTGCAGGAGATTAATAAACTCACATTAAATACTCGGGGGAGGAAGGATTGTCACTGGTGGACCCAGTTTCGTGGTAACAGTTTGCGCCGGACAGTTTCTCACATTTAAGTTTGTATGCATCCCGCTCCCGGATCAGTCTGTTGAGTTCATGTTTCAGCTGCTCGACCTGTGACACCAGGCTGGTCTTTTCATGCTCCAGGACGTGTTTCTGCTGGACGCGCTTGTAGCGGCAGGACTGCGCGTAACCTCTGTTCTTCAGGGTCCGGCGCTTCTGCTTCAGACGCATCACTTCGTCCTTGCTGAGGCCCCTGAGGAGTCGATTGAGCTCCCTGACGGACATGGACACCAGCTGGTCGTCCGAGAAGTGGCTCTCGGCGTTGGATCGCCTGTCGTGGCGGCTGTGCTGCTGCTGGAGATGGTGGTGCGCACCGAGGGCCTGCAGGGCCTCCGGCGACTGAGGGGACGAGCTCCCCATGTCATCTTTGACGTACTGGTCTTGGCAGTGACTGCCGGGGATGCCTTGCATGTCGGGGTGACCCGGGAGTCCCGGGTAGTGCTGGACAGGCTCGTTCAGGTGGCCGTACCCTTCGTATTCAGCCTGGAAAGGCGGCGGATGGTGGCCGTGGGGCGCAGACGGGTGTCCCTGCTGCGCCGTGGCGCCGATCAGGGCCTCCATCGCGTCCTCGGGTGTCAGGCCAAACGCTTGGGGATACATTTGCTGAGGGTAACCCCCGTTGTTGGGTATCCAGAACTGGTCGCCCCCGGGGTTATTTCTCTGCTCGTTCGGATTGAGATGTGGCGATGAGGGTACCGAGTTGCAAGGTGTGCTGCCCGGGGTGGAGGAGACGGAGTCTGGCCTCTGGAGCTGGCTGCACGGCCCGACGAAAGAGCGGTCCATCCCCTGCATCGACTCCTTCTTGACGCCGAACTTCATCAAGTCGAAGTCGCTGACGAAATCCATGGAGGTTTTCTGCAGTCCCAGATGTGAGTTCGCCTCAGCGGTCATATTAAGCAACGAGCTCCGGGTGTCCGCCGCTATTTCATGCAGTCAAGTCAGAGCGCGCTCACTTTGGGGGGAAAACAGCGGTATTTCCAAACTTTGATTTCAGCCCAGTGGGAGAAGAAACAGCTCGCGTGCGCATAAACAGCCCCCCCCCCCGCCGGATCAAAACTCTGTGCGAACCAGGAGATTCCGCAGCGGCGCAGCCTGTTCGGCTTCAGCGGCCCAACACACGGAGAAGCAGCACACCGACGCCAGAGGACCGGACGCACCTCTGCCTGGTCGGGAGAAGCGCACTTTCTTCATAAAGCTGCATTGGCATGATGTCACGCCTTCCAGGCTACACCTCCGCGCTGCTGTCCAATGAAAACGCGCCGACGAGGGTGATTTGCATAAAAGCTGCTACGAGCCACCCCCCCCTCCCCCCCACGAGCCGTGCGTGATGATCATTTGACCAAAACCTATAAATGTCTGCACAGCGGCACAGTGTTATTTTATTTATTTATTTTTTTTCTTGCTTGACCTGTCCTCCATGTTTTTGCGTGTGGTCCCGTTTCTCCCACAGGGGTGATTAGATTTATCACAAGGTGTCCGAGACCCGCTCAGACAGCTACACACCCAACACTCACTAAGCAGCGCGGCAAGGAAATTCACTAAACATATGGGGTCACTTTTGCCCACTTCAAATCTACACGTTAATATGACTGAACTACAATTTGAAGTTATTGTTTTTCAGCGTTAATTTGGTTTATATTTATGTCTGAATGTCGTGGTGATGCATACACGTTGTCACCACTTTCACTAAAACAACTAAAAGCTGCAAGGCCAATTCATTTCACTGTATTGTTGTCCATGCGTTCCTTAATTAGTACACGGGAGAATACTGACATCTTGTGGTCATTAGTATACACTGCACAAGACTTTCCTGTTGTTAAATCAGGTCAGATAAAAGCACAGAACCTTCCAGCTCCTTCCATGTGCTGTGTTAATTGCATGCTGCAGTGCTGTTAGTTCTGGGTTATTCTCACAGCCTGTAGGATTGTGCACATATGGAACATGTGCATGCAGCGCTCAAACGCCGCTAGACACTTGCTGATTTTACAGTCGGTCTGCCCTGAAAGCCACGACAGCCAGAGAAGTGGCTGAAGGTTTTAACAAAGCATACCATTAATCCCAGGGTTCGATGGCGGGTCGATGGTGGGTCGATCCTGTCCACATGTTGAAGCCAGTCGCCATCAGTGTGTGAATGTGTGCCTGAATGGGTGAAAGTCCATTTATCATTTAGCCCATGAGACACCACGAGCCCCCTGAAAACAGCTCAGCAACATCTCTGGCACAACAAAAAGTACCTCTGGCATGTTCCGGCATCTGCTGTCTGATTCGGGGGATGTCACCCCTAGCGGCGTGTCCTCCAGAGGTGACACAACTGCACAGGAAAGCAAAGGTTTAAGCGATGTTCCTGCCCTGAGGTGACCCTCTCAGGCAGAGCTCACACCAAAGATAGCGTTAAGCCTCGCTGACAAGATAGAGGACTCGGGCCAAAACCAATAGAAAACGCTGTCCGAGAACGCCGGACCATTGTTTGAGTCGGTTTTGGTAGCTGGGAATAAAGGAAAAGAGGAGACAGTGTGACTGAGCAAGGATGGCTCAGGGACACATATTAGGATTCATGCCAGCAGGGAGGGTCACAGTATGTGGTATAACTTATGCTAATGATAGGATGCCTGTGCACATCACCAGCAGACACTAGATCATGTTTCGCCACAAAAACACATGCAGAAAAAAAAGCTGAGTTTCTACACACCAATACAATCCATAATAATCATAACCAGCTCTTGGAAACAAGGCTTCACTTTATTTTGCATCCAAGAACTGAGGCAGTTACGCAGACACGGATATATTAATTTGATATTAATCCCGTGTGCAAACCCACCTACAGCTCCACGAATCATGTTGCTACTTTAAGGCTGAGGCATAGTTGGGGTTTAGGTCTGCCAATGCCATTAATGTAGGCAGGATATATATGCAGCCTGAGAGGCTGGAAGCACGGCTGCCTTCACATCCCAAGGCCAACCTTACATGATCTGTGTTGCCATCGATGGATCTGATGCAGAAACCACATATAATAAAAGACAAGCACTGTCACGTTTTCTTTCTTTCTGGTTTTCTGTTGCCAGACAAACTACATGACAACCTTTAGTTTAGTTAAAAAGTTAGCTAACAATGATGTGTCTTCTAGGAAGCTGTAACATCCATAGACACCCCAGAAAATCCAGACTGTCGTCTATTTTGTGTTGCCGATTTTGAAATGTTTTGAAATGATCGCAAAAGTGCGACTTTTTGTGCAGAACTCCGTTGTAAAGAAACACAGCCTGCATCACAACATCCACTAACTGGCTGTAGCTGGCTGATTAGCACCATGAAGGCAATTAGCAAAGGTTATCATGTGGATACCAAGTCATCCATTTGTTTCTCTTAATTAATACTAATAAATGTGACTTCTGGACAACAGGGGACAAAGTCAAAGATGTCCTATATACTGTCAGGCCAGCCAACAAGAAAACTGGTGATAGCTTCAGACATAAGAAAGGATAAGAGAAAAACAGATAAACACTACACTGAACTGTTTAATGTCTGTGGCACGCTGACAGAATTGTACCATGTCTTTGTCTCTTTCTTTCTGTATACACAACATCATTTCCCCACATGGCAGTGGAGTTCTGTGTGTTTCACTGGCTGTTTAGTAAACACAAAGGGCCATAACTCAGAGCTAGCCTCTTTTACTTTCTAGTCCACAGATAACAAACATGGAGCGAGCAAGTAGCATTAGGAGAAAAGCCATGGCCAGGCAACACAAAGGAGAAGTCATGATTGCTGGAGAACAACTCAGGTACGAGGAGAGCGGGTGGCTTTCAAGGGTTTCAAGCTCAGTGTTATGGCTAATTTGAGTTTAATTTCAAGGTTGAGGCTTCACGATGGAAAACTGATCAAGGACCGGCGCTACCATCTGCGCACGTATCCAAACTGCTTTGTGGCACAGGAGCTCATAGACTGGCTGGTGAGCCATAAGGAAGCTCCAGATCGGGCAACCGCTGCCTGCCTCATGCAGCACCTCATGGATCATGACATCTTTCACCACGGTAAGAAGGAAGGAAAGCAAGAATGTTTCAGTCAGGGGCTATTCAAAGACCTCATTCTATAAAAATGAAATAAATAGTACCCTAGCTTTATTTAGAGACTCACTCACCTCAAAACTGATTTGAAACTGTATGTTGCCTTTTCTTAGTCTGTGATAAGAGGCAGTTATTCAAGGATGCCAAACTGCTGTACCGCTTCCGCAAGGATGATGGCACATTTCCCTTCAATGCAGAGGTGAAAATCTTCATGCGAGGACAGCGACTGTATGAACAGTAAGAGCTGCTGTTTGTTTTGTGCTGGGATTCTCTTGTTTGAGCAAGATCAGCTGACCTTGAAGTGTACTGTCAATCATAGTCATGACCACGCACACGCACAGCATTCTCCACTAAGATATTGGCAATTTTGTCTGTTGAAATGCTCCTTCCAGCATTTTTTTAAAAAAAAAGGAAAATGCAAGTCATGACGCATCTGATCTGTGTTTTCGTGTTTCTTCAGTCTCACCGGGGACAAGAACTCCATTCTGAAGCTGAGAGAGGAGCATGGTGTTGCATATCAGCGCTCCTTTCCTGGCTGCCAGCTGATTGACTGGCTCCTTCAGAACGGAGAGGCGGAGAGCCGGTGCAGGGGACTGGAACTGTGCCGAGCATTGCAGGAGCATGGCATCATTCAGCACGGTGAGGGGAGATCCTCATTTGCCCTTTGATGAATGGCACCAGGAGTGAGCTGCCTGTCAGTCGCCAGCTGGGGGCTTTTGCAATCTAAAGCAAATACACTCATGGACTCTTTTCTCAATGGTAAAAATCTCTTTCATTCTCTCTCGCACTCCCAACTCCCACCACCAGTGGCAAAGAAGCATGATTTCTTTGACAGTGGACTGCTCTATCAGTTCTACATCAACTTTCGCCGCAGCCGCCTCCTCTCTGAACTGCTAAATGAAAGTGAACAAGACAATGAAGAAGGTGCCGAAATGATGACACAAGAGGACAACCAATCTGAGAGTCCATTTGTTCTGCTCAAAAGCCCAACTCAGGAGGGCAAAAGTGCTTTCCAGACTGGTAAAAAAAAATGTCCACCTCTTGTCCAGCTGTCTTCCACTTCAGTGGTGAGATGCAATCCTAAATCAGGCAAGTGTGTAATTAATAGTCATGTAACAAATGCTTTTTAAATGTCTTTATTAAAGACAACGTATTGTTTGTATTTCATTGTCCAAAACTGGAAAATGGTGAATGATGAAATCTTTTAATGATTTTACAGTACTTAGAAGACATTTTACACGTGAGGAGTTATTGGCACCTGGCGCACCCTTCATCAAGAGAGTGTTGACGGTGAGTTACTATAAAGACTTAACCGTGGCTATTTAAGACCTAACATTTATGTCATCTGTAGCATTTAACAGCATTAATTCAGTATAACCTGAACAACAGCCCACCATTGTCCAAAAGTGGATAATTAAACATTTATCTGTGATGCCAGTAAAGGACAATAGTAAAATATTCCTTGAAAATGCAAACTTCCTTGGGGTGAGCTTTTGCGTACGAGTTTTGTACTATCAACATGAAACCGTTCTCATCTATAAACCACGTAATGCAAAGCAGTAGTAACATACTTAGTAGTTCACATTGGATTATTTTCCCAAGTGGGCTAATGAAGTTGCATCTCACCACGTCAACTAGACTGTAGGATCCATTTAATTTCTATAGATTGATTAATTTATCTCCCCCTCCTGCTTGCCATCACAGGTGATAGGAGATGCCCTGGGCTGGGGCTTTGTTGTCAGAGGCATGGCTCCCTGTTACGTGCAGGCTGTTGACCCTGGAAGCCCTGCAGCAGCTGCTGGAGTTAAGGTTAGATAACCTTATATGCTACACGCATCGCACAGAAAGATAAAATGATATCATGACCTCAAAAGAGTTTGAGACAAAAGTAAGACCTATGCAGGCCACCTCTGATCATTTTCTTTAGGTGCGGCAGTTTGTGTGCCAGGTGAATGGATACTGTGTTGTCCAAATGGACTACAGGAGAGTCTCCAGACTGGTGATGACAGGAACTCGCACGGTTGTACTGGAAGTTATGGAACCACTGGAATGACAACAACAGCAACAAGAACTGCCTTTAAGTCTCGCTCTTGTTTTGGACACACATACATTTGCTGGAACTGAAATACAATATTATGAAATTATTTTTTTCACCAATTATATCCCGATAGGCCTGTGGGCCTACTGTGGGAAACCTATAACCAATCAATCAATCAGTGAAAATGATTATCGTGAGTTGGTTGCAGCAACAGTATGTGAACTACAAAGACCTGTATGTGTGGTGTCTTCATGAACCCGAATTCCTGAACAATGAATGTTAGCTTTTTAGAACTGAAAATAAAAAAATAAAAAATGATATCCTGCCTAGATCCATGGTTCGACTTCCGTCGTTTCGCCGTCGCCATTTTGGATTGAGACTTGGCTCACTTGGAGCAGATAACGTTAGCCTACAGACTGGCCTTTCCGCTGGTGCAAGGAGCCAACTAGAACTGCGCAGGGGACGCCGGCCAGTCCCGACTCCCAGTATACTGTTTTCATGAGATTTGCACCACTCTGTCCCGCCTTTCGTTCCTCCAGCTGGCTAGCAGCTGCAAGAAGAGCAAATGTGACGGCTAACGGGCTGGCTTAGTTAGCTAGCAGTGGAGCTGAGCATCAGCACCGGCATTGAGGGACGCGAACATCACCACCGGTCTACACGTCCGGCCAGCCGCTTAACTCATTCGTTGGCCATTTATGTAGTGAGGCAGTCGGTGTACAGCTAGTCCCCGTCATATCATTAGGTGAGTAAAACGCATCGATTAACTTTGCCAGTGCAAATGAAGAGATAAATGACGCTAACCGGCTAATGCAGCGCTAGTTTTGGTGCTAAGTAGGCGAGCGAGCCGACAAGAGCGGACAACAAAGCTAATGTTGGCTAACATGTTAACGCTACCCCACAGAGCTAACAGCAGACACCGTAAAACTCTGGTTCCGCTGCACCGCCGAACAAAGTGGCACAACAAAGGTCACAGATTGCTCCATGTTTCAGGTCAAACCAGCACTCGGTCAGTAACGAAAGCTAACTTGAGTGTGCCCGGGCTGAATTAAGTAACGTTATTGGGCCACATCTATCTTGGTAGATCCTGTTAAGCATAAGTAAATATGGTGACTGTGATTTGTTGAATGGAGACAACCGCTGAAAGGGAGTGTCGCCTGCTTATGAAGTCAGGCTCTTATGATGCTTGTGATTATTGGTTGGGCTATAATATTAAATTCCAAAACATTATGCTGAAGACGTCACTTGCCGGGATTTGTCTTAGAATTAAGACAACCAGAGATTAATAAGCAGTTTATTTTCTGTTTGTCAGGCAAGATGTATCAACTCCCGGTGAATAACCTTACAAGAATCAGGAGAGCTAGGAAGCAAGTGAAAAAAGCACTTGGAGACATTGGACTGGAGTACTGCAAGGAGGCAGCAGAGGTGAGTGCATTTTAGTCGCGTGTGAGTACAAACTCTAAATGAAACTGAGAAACATGACTTATTACAGAGCTTACGGATGGTTATCAAATCAAATCAAATCAAATTTTATTTATATAGCGCTATATCATAACAAAGTTATCTCATAGCACTTGTAAACATAGAGCAAGTTCAAGCCAACTCTATATCTACAGACAATCATTTTGTGTTTCAAAACGTAGTGTGTGTATGGGTTTGTTTTTAATCTCTGTGACGGTGTTAAATGTCTATTTGGAAAGTATTTGATGTCAAATGTGAAGGAAATAGAAACGTAACTCGATGCAAGGCTCAACAGACTTTGTCCGACGCCAGTGGGGCTGATAATTACAAAGTAATGTATGCTTTCAAACATGCCAGATTGTGTGTAAACTAATATGTATTGTAACATATTATAACAAAGATGCCTTCATCTCTTAAATATTTACCACAGGAGTTCAAAGAGTTTTGCCCAAATGAGCAATTTGTAAAGGGGACTTATTGCCTTGATATCTGCGCGTGGGATCCAGCGTACTCTAAAACACAGGTAAGTCTTACTTCTGTGTCCAAGACCTTTTCACATGCTTATGCACAAATAACCATATTTGTCTTAATGCCATTGTTTTTTTTCCCCCCCTGATGTCTCTTAGGAATACCGATCGAAGCCATTTTGCTGCACAGAGTGCCCGTTTTCTTCCAAATACTACTCAGGCTACAAGAATCACTTCCGAAATGTACACAGGAAAATCTTTGAGAGTAAAATTCTGCTCAACTGCCCATACTGCACATTCACTGCAAGCAAGAGAACTTTGGAGACGCATGTCAAAATATTCCATATACCCAGTTCAGCGCGTCAGAGTTACGGGAACCCACAGGGAACTGCACTGGGAAAGAAGAACAAAACATATCTTGATAGAGCCAGATACGGAGATAGTGTGGAGAAAGCAATGTACTTTTGCAAAAAATGCACCTTCCGAGACACACTCTACAATGTTGTGAGAAGGCACATCTACAGAGAACATTTTCGGCATATTGTCTCACCGTATCTTGGCATGGTTTCTGAATCATCTGTCAAAAATGGTGCTAATTCTGTCAACGGCAATAACATCCTGTGTAAACGCTGCCAGTTTTCAACTCGTAGCTACGAGGCATTAGTACAACACGTTATAGAGTACCACGAGCGCATTGGTGCTCAAGTTACCACCATGATTGGACATGCTAATATTTTTGTCTCCAGGTCTTCATCATTACCAGTCACGCCTCAGAAGGCCCCTCTGATCGCTAGCAGGGGCCACACACTAAGAGCTGACCCAGTAGCACAACCAGTAATTGGCTATTTGAAGCCAGCGGCCCCTGTTGTTAAAAATCAGTCCTCCATCGCAGCCAGTCAGGTGCGTGTGTCAGTTCCTGGCAACAGCACTGTGGCTGAAAATAATGCTGCTGGTGTAAACACCGCGCAGACACAGAAGTGGAAGATATGTACGGTTTGCAATGAGCTTTTTCCAGAAAACCTCTATAATGCTCATTTTGAGAATGCGCATAAGGCAAAGAAAGTGTGGGCACTGGCCAAGTACATCATGAAAATCCACAACTTCACCAGCAAGTGTTTGCTCTGCAACCGCTATCTGCCCAGCGACACACTGCTTAACCACATGCTAATCCACGGGCTCACATGTCCCCAGTGCCACTCTGCTTTCCACAATGTTGAGAAAATCATGGAGCATGTGGCCCAGGCTCATCCTGACGACTTTGTTGGCCCCCCTGGTGCATCGCCTCTAACCTTTGATCTCACCATTAAACAAGATAAGTCCTGTAACATTCAGCTTGTTGTTCTCACTTTTAACATGAAGGAATCTATCAATGGTCAAGATCAGCCTGCACCTGCTCAGAGTAGTGTCCCGCCTCTGGTCAAAGTAACTGCTCCCAGAATGATTGAGAAGAAGAGTGAACTACTCGCTAGAAGTTTCCCCTCACCGGCTCAAAAGGGTGAGGTTGGGAAGACTCTGTGTCCGCTGTGTTTCACCATTCTCAAAGGTCCCATCTCTGATGCTTTGGCCATGCATCTGCGGGAGCGACACCAAGTGCTCCAAACAATGCATCCCGTTGAAAAAAAGATGACATACAAGTGCATTCATTGCTTGGGAGTGTACACCAGTAACATGGTGGCCTCCACAATCACACTGCATCTTGTGCAGTGCAGGGCTGTTGGTAGGACCCAGGCAAGCCAAGGATTCAAATCTACCTTGACACTCAACTCATCCGGGGCAGGCTTCTTGAAGAGGCAGCCACCAATGCCGGACATGCCCAACCCCAAGAGGATGAAACTTAGCAAGGAGTCAAAGATTTCCTCCACAACCATTGTAAACCATTCAGAATCTGACATCTTTGCTCTGGATCCTAGAAGCTATGAGCACAAGACGTACGAGGCCAGAAAGAATTTCCTGACCGCCTACTTCAACCGGCGTCCATACCTTTCTCAGCAGGAAGAGGAGAAGCTGTCTGCAAGTCTGTGGTTGTGGAAATCTGACATTTCGAGTCACTTTGCAACCAAGCGAAGGATATGTGAGAGACTATGTGAGACCAGGAAGGTGTCTGTGCTGCTTGGCTTTGACATGCACGCCGTCAAGAAAGTTAAGCATGACTTGATCTTTGAGGAGAGCAAGTTTGAAGGCACCTCAGTGGGGAGGTCTGGGGGCCTCAAATCTGGTACGCCAAACACAGACCAAAACAGACAGTGTGAGACATTAAACTGTACTTTAAAGCTGAGTACATGCACAGAGACCATTTCCATTGACTCGGACAGTGAAACAGAAGATAGACATTCTGAGAACGGAAATATTGACACGAATCACCACGAGAATGTAAAATCCCAGGAGCCAGTAAACTTGACAGAAGAAACGGAACCTGTGACCACAGATGATCCTTCCAGAGAGAAGCAGAGCTCTTTGCAAGATGAGAACGCAAGTGCTTGGATGACTTTCTGTTAGTGTCCCTGCTTAGCAGTGTGCCTTGGCTGAGTAACGGTTCAGTTTTAAAGAAGTGTATAAATTAGGATGAAGAAAAAAAAAACAGGTCACAGATATTTGGTCAAATGGCATGGGTCACTAAAATTCTTCAATTGCAGATTTCACATCGACCTCAATACCAGTGTTAGAAGGAAAAGTTATTATAGTGCATAAATATATAGCATATGTAAGTGACATTGTATATAATTTAACCATTGTTTTTTGTTAGGGTCTTCATACAAACTGTGTTATTCAACTTTTAACTGTCACGATTTATGAAATGATTACGCCAACTTCTCTACTTCCTTATTTTTGTTTTCAACTGTGACGAAGAAATGTACCATATTGTCATTTCACATTTAGAAAGTGTAGGATATGCTAATTGCTTATGTACACGATTTAATAAATATGTTTGTTTAATGAAAACACTTTAATTTTTTCTCCCCTACACCAATCACTTCAGTCTGTAATAATTATCTGTTGTGCCAGGTGTTAGGAAAACTGCAATAACACAGTGGAGCTGTCAAATTTAAATAGAGCAGCAAAATAGGTTCTCAGGAAGATTTTTCCTTTTTATGTAATCGGTGTCTAAAAAGTCCCACTTTTTAGTTGGATCACTTTTTATAGGATGCAGTTGGAAGGAGAGAAAACTATAGGGTTTGTAAAAGTAAATTTAACTGGGTGTTATGATCAATTTACAGGCAATACATAAATTAAGCCATTTGTTTATTCATATTTAAAAAGAAAAATACACATGCTTAAAATAAGCTTTATTTACTCAACTTTATTTATATAGCACCTTTCTTCCACACAAACATGCAGTCCAACTGCTTCACAGAGCAAGGAGAAAACGGCACAATCAAAAATTATAACCATGAATAGAACTTTGCAAGACTAAGACAAAAAAATGAGTCAAACCAAGGATTAAGACTTAAAAATAAAAAAGGCAATGAATGACAAGGAAGTAAAATCCAGGTTTCAAAGGTTTCTTTTACAAGTGGTATAATAGTAAAAACACTGCAAAAAATGTTACAAGCTAGGGGAAGTGACTTTCAGACCGAATGTATTCAAATACTCTGTTACCTTTCTGTACGTCACACCTGTAACCGTGCCGCTGCAGTAGGAAAGCCCGTCCGTTTGTATCTGCAGTGTGAAACGTGCCCACAACAAACGCCCGCACTTCTCCAATGAGTTTGCTTTCAGTTCACGGGCCCCTTAACTTCCGGTCTCGCTCGGACGTTGATTGGTGCAGCGGCCGGAGGAGGCGGGACCTCTGGCTGGTACAGTAGCAGAATTGGCCACCCGCCAGCGTGCATCACTGCTCAGTCCACCGTCTGCAGCTGCAAAAATGTCCATATTGTGTCTGCGTTCACAACCACAGCTTTCCCTGACGCCGTAGCTGCACGCTCACAGGAACACGACCTTTTAGCAGCTGTAAGTATACCTGTCCGTAACGGTTACCTCTCAACACTCCCGTGGCTGGAGTTTGCAGTTGTTTTTGATGCGTTTCCATGGGCGGTTTGTAACCAGTTAGCTAGCACTTGAAGCTAAAACCGTTAGTCTCTACGTTATTTGTAGCAAGTTGGCTTTTAGACGCATATATTTGGCTTTACATTTGGCTTGTTGTACATCTTAATGACTCGGTGTTACTGGAGTCCAGAATGCTTGAGCTCGCAAGGCTGCTGTTTAGCTAACGTTTCTTAGCCCCTGTTGATTTTCAAATATTCGCTGCCCGTTTAGACGTTTGGATGCGTTTTTCCTTCGCCGTTCCAGTTATCCAGTTGTTTCCATTCATTTCTGTACAATGCGAACCATCTCGTCAGCAGACTGCGGATACAGGCAGTGCACCGAGTGCTAACGCAGTGCTGGTAGGCTGTTTCAAATCACTCTGCAGGCAAAGTGCATTACCCAGCAATAACAACGTGACAAAAATGGACGCTGACTTGATGTTCACTGTGATGAATCGCACATCTCAAGCACGTTTCAAGATAGATTTTCACATCACGCAGAAGTGAATGGAAACCAAATGGATGCTAAAGCACAGTAGCTTTTTTTTTCTTAAATGTTTTCCTAACAGGAAGTACTGTAATGTTTGTCCTCGTCCCTGTATGTTTCCAGGTTGCTACTGCCAGCTGCAGCATAAGGTGAAGAAGCTTTTAACGTGACAGCTGACCCGACTGAGAGGAATGGCAGGAGAAACCACGGGCTCTGCTTAGGGTGGCTGTGTGTGTTGGAGGTTCACAGTGTGGAAATAATGTCATACAGTAACAGAGAGCTGGTGGAGTGCTTTATAAGCTACAAACTTTCTCAGAGGAACTACCCAACCTCTCTGCTGAGGCCAGAGGATGCTGGTGGAAGGACTGAGGGGGACAAGGCCAACTCGGCTGCCTGTAACTGCTCTCTGGTCAACAGCAGGAACGGGGGCGGCCAGCCGGCGACGTCGTCATCCCCACATGCTGCCACAGAGGCTGTAAATGCAGCTCTCCGGGACTCGGCAAATGAGTTTGAACTGCTGTTCACGCAAGCGTTTAGCGACCTTTCCTCGCAGCTTGACATCACCCCCGACACAGCCTACCACAGTTTTAAGAGCGTGATGGACGAGGTGTTCAAGGACGGAGTCAACTGGGGACGTGTAGTGGGCCTGTTCGCCTTTGGCGGTGTACTGTGTGTGGAATGTGTCGAGAAGGATATGAGCGAGCTGGTTTCCCGCATCGCAGACTGGATGACCATGTACCTGGATGAGCACATCAATCCATGGATCCAGAGCCAAGGAGGATGGGTGAGTCGGCAGGGCATGAACTCAACATGCAGCTTTATTTCTGATGCTGTGACTGTGTCCATAGATGTGTTGATATCTATATTTACCATATTTAGCGGATCAGGTATTGGACATGATGTGACCAAAACAATACAATTTATTTAGTCTTATTATAGAAATCTGTGTTTCCCACATAAAGCTACAATCATTCAGTTATGGTGGGCTGTTGACTCGTTCTTAGTGTCACGGCAACCCCCGACCTCATGTTGCATAACAATTTGAATTATCTGGAGGGATAAAGTTGCATCCCTAACTGTGTCACACAATTTAAAAGAAAAACTCTACCCATTTGAGTGTCACATACTGACTGCATGGAGGCTTGACAGGTGGATCTGAAAGGATTGTAGCTTGATTGTTATGGAGGGCAGCAGATGTAATCAGCTTGGAGTCACAGCAGTTACAAATGATTCCAAAATGTCCCTTAAAACTTCATAGCTTACTCTTGCAGCATAACATTACTGCTGTTGATATGTATTCTCATGCTTGATTTAATACAATGTCTAAAAGGTACCGAAGTTTAAATATTATCCAGTAATCATAGAATTTTTATAAACATGTAGGATTAGGGTTCTTTGTTACCTTTGTTGGATGATCCACAGCAAACCAAAATCATAAATCTTCTGGAATATGTTTTGTAAAGGAGTTACAATACCTTAGACTGCAAACAAAAAATGTATATTAGGAAAAAAAGGGGCCAAAATAATGAAACATATATGGAAAGAAACCTAGACATTGTCCAATAACAAAAATTCTCTCTTTTTTTTTTGTCTCCAGGACTGCTTTGCTGAGGTTTTTGGGCGAGACGCCGCTGCAGAAGTGAGGAGATTTCGGGAGACTCTGAGTACGTGGCTGCTAGTTGGAGTGGCGATGCTAATGGGAGTAATGGTCGGTGTGCTCATCGCTAAGAAACAGTGAAGGTGCAGCGTCTCATTCTCCATGGCACAGCCCGTGTATTGCTACGCCAACAAAAAAACAAACTACATAGTTAATGTTTACAGAAAAGCCCAGTCTGCTTGTGCACTGACAGAGTGTGGATTGGCTAAAGCAGTTATGAGTATCCACAATATGTAGCTTGGTAAGCTGTTATACCTCTTTGTCCTTTGTATTTTTTTTTTTTTAACACACAGCAGAGATTTTCAGTTGGCTAAAGGCTGTCGAATGTTTTAATTTTTTCCTTTAATTTTTACCCGAGGACCAACTTTTACTACTTACAAACTGACAGCTGACAAAAATATATGTCCTATTTCCTTTCCACTGTGTAATGCTCAGCTCCTTTTGATGGCTGTACTGAAGGTTTAGGCATGCTTCAAAAATAAATATATTTATGTTTTTCTTGTGTCTTTCATTTAGTTTTTTGTATTGCTTGTCCTAAACCAGTGACTCCCAAGCAGGGGTACTTGTACCCCCAGGGGGTACTTCTGTGGTTGTCAGGGGGAGTATGTGGAAACATTGGCTCAACCAATTTGAAAAAACAGAAATTATGATTTGATTAAAAGAATATAATTATGTTTTTTAGGCAGCTGCAACACCTGAATGCTATCTGTTGCACATATGTAAAAGTGAGTGAAAAGTAGCTAGAAGGAAAGACTAAACAGTTCCAATGATGAACTGAAAGTAATGGATAAATGGTTGGAGCATTCAGCTTTAAGTGGGACCAGACCAACCTAAATACTGACACTTGAATTGTATCCACTTTTATATAATCAATAGTGTTATACATTTGGAATATGACAGGAATCGAAGAAGGGGTACATGAGTTCAGTTGACAGGGTGGTGTCCAAACCACTGTCCTAACCAACCAGTGTAAACACACACGCAGTATACTGTCAAGCAGAGTCCTGAGTCCAACATACAGTATCTCCCATAGGCCTCATGACATATAATATGTTACTTATTTATTACATGAAGGTAAAAAAACTGGTGTTTTATTTTATTAAAGAGTAATGGCTGACTCCAAACCACAAAGTTATTTAAACAGGAACTTCATCGGGTCAAACTGTTGAAAAATGGTTACCAAGCCCATGTACTGTACATTATATGCCAACATCTTTAATTTTAATTTATTTCATATTCTTGATTCAATCCTCTAGGTGTCAAAGTCCAAAGTGTAAAGCAGTTCATATTCAGTTTAGTACCATTGTAATATCATACATTGCATCAGCAATGTACATGACAATATGAACGACACACAAACACATATGTGTGTGTGTGTGTTATCTCTCAACTTCAGTGTGTGGAGTTTTACATCCTGTCAGTTGGGCGGGAAAACTGGAGCTGCAGTGTTGCGCTCTTACCTCATGGGGGTGCTCGTGTACCACATGTTTCAAAAGGAGCTTCCAATCAAGCCGTGGTATTTGCATTTAGTGATCTTTTCTTTATTGCTGTTAACACTGGAATGTTGACCTGAGTCCTGTTAGTCAGGAATGTTTATGTTTCCACCTTAAGACGGGCTGTTGTTTGAAATTACACACAATCAAAACATAAATTTGCCCAAGGATGGTTATGATCTATCTTATATTGGCTCCCAAACTATCAATAGATAAAACATCTCTATCAGGTTCCCTCTTATAATAGTTTCACCTAAGGGCAACTCAGGACAGAATGGGAACAGAGACAAACACCCAAGGAGCAAGAGAGAGAACGCTGCTAACGGACGAGCCTTTGAGTGAACTGGAGCAGGCCTGTGGTTGCTAATCTATCCCCGGCATTTGTTGCCATTTCCCCAGAGCAGAGCTGGCGGCTGCAGCAGATAAACAGCAGATAGAGACAGTTAAGGAAAAGAGTATAACTCATGGATGTGCCTGCCAAATCATCGCTGCTTTTTTTTTTTTAACATTTCATGTAGTTTTTCACACAATTATTTCTGATTGTTTTACTAACTCTGATCTTGTGATTTAGAGTCAACTTTGGGTAAACGTGGGAAATGGATTCAAACAGATGTTGCCTCACAGGGCATCAACACATAAGATTGCACTAAGGAGATAATATCAACTATTTTAACGATTTTGTTCTACTGTTTGATAATTAACGTGGGCAAAATGCTTATAATCAAAATTTCTGCCTCAGAGTTGGTTTATCTCCAAAACACTCAAGAGGGCTAACTGTGTGAGTGTGTGTCATGCAGCGTCATGAGTGGGTGGCGTGCCCAGATGTTCACAAGGCTGTGCTCGCTAAGCTGAAACCAAATGCATAAATGATAGTTTCTTTCTCCCCGAAGTCTGCAGTGAAGCGTGTACAAATCGGCTATGAAAACACACGCAGTGATGTGTGATCATTTATAGATTTGTCTCAAGTGAAGGGTTGCGCTTGTGGCCACAGATTATGAAACCTGACTGGATCCTTGTGACCCCCAAACATGACACATTGATTTTGAAACTGTGAGCGAACTCTTGGAATTCTTACAAACAAGTGGCGTTCATCTTTTGGCTTCAGATAGCACCGATGATACATTTATTTGTTGGTCGTAGCTCTTTGTGGTGTCGCGTCTAAAAGTGGCCGTGGTGCCCCTCGCTGACCAACTGACAGGGAGTGTGAGAGTGGCGGTGACAGCAGCAGGTGGATGATTTGAGGGTCTGTGGCCTCAGTGATAACCTATCAGTCACCCCCCCCCCACTGTTGAGTGAGCAGCCCCAGCTCTGCATGAAAAATGCACTGCACATACATACCACTGTACTACTGCCTGGCAGTTTCAATAAAATGCCATTACTGAGGACATGATAACACATTTAATGTGCTTCTTTGCATTTAAGGATGTTTTGTTGTCTTTTGCAGAGAAATATAAGAACGTCCCCTCAATAGTCTAATCAGTTACTAACACATGGTCACGGGTTTTATCAATATGAAACGGTTATCATCTCTGGTTTACTGACTGGGATTACCTGGATACAAACAATCACTGTAGCCCAGCATGTCTGAAAACAAAATGTCTGCTCTACACAATTGAACCATTGCTGACATCCACGTATAAATTGTGCGATAAAGTAAGGCATATTCTGAAAAGGTCAGTGGTGGAATGTGACTAAATACATTTATTTATAAATGCTGCGCTTCAGTCGAGCACTTTCACTTTCTGCTGCTTCATACTTCCACTGCACTACATAGTTGTAATATACACAGATCAGCCATAGCATTCAGACAGCATGGCACCCTGAGCGGTCACTATACGTAACAAACTGCGATGCTCTGTGTGTTCTGACACCTTTCTATCAGAACCAGCATTCACCTTTTTCAGCTAACTTTTTAACTTTTTGAGCTACAGCAGCTCTTCAGTTGGATCGGACCACACGGGCCAGCCTTCGCCCCCCCACGCGCATCAATGAGCCTTGGCCACCCATGACCCTGTTGCTGGTTCACCGGTTTTCCTTTTTTCCTGCCTAATATATTCCCCCCATAATAAATACCATTACTTTTTAAACCTGAAGTATATTTTGTTGGTTATATGTTTATACATTCGCTTAAGTAACACACTGAATACACAAGAATACTCCATTACTGTGTGTATGTACTCAGCCTTCTCAGGTCTCTGTCTTTGGCCTCTTTGGAGAACAAATAAAACACCTGCGAAGAGCTGTCATGTCATGTTACATGTAGTAACTCATCATTACAAAGCAAGTTCTCTGTAGCCTCTGACCTTTACATTCAAGCATGAGTGGAAACTTTTGAAAAAAATCCCCCCGTTATGAGTATACAAATGAGTAAAAACAAATACAAACATGACCTTGTGTGTGTGTTTGAACTTGAGGCCCTGTTGCTCATCAACTGTCAGCGCTGGTCTAAATATAAAACCCAGGCATAAGTGTTGCACTTTAGTTGAATGTTTGTCACTTCTGCATAATGGAGAATTTGCATACATGTACAATTACACTGTCAAAGTGAAGTGCTGCCTGTACAAAGAGGCTATTATACCTGAGCAGGGGAGTACAATGAAGCCACACAGGAGGCTTTACTGAGGTCAGTTCACTGGGCTGAACAGATGAGCTGAGAATTCAAATGACATCAAAAACAGACGCCAAAGGAGTAAGCCACGCATTTTATTATTTTCTCGGTGGAGCTTCAATATGGCAATATCAATTTGGCAAATACAATACAGACCCGTGTAACACAAAATCAAAGTATAATTTCACATTATGAATAATAGAAGAGGGATTAAGACTCAGATATGGCAGAAATAGAATTGTGTTCTGTATTTACAGCTGAAGCAATTCACTTATCAGTGTGTTTATATGTGCAGCGACCTCAGTAGAGTGATTTTATCAGACTTCAAACAAGCACTTCATCTAGATAATATCTACAGAATTGGTGCTTCCCCATAAAATACAGTGAAAATAAACAGAAAGCTGCATTCACGTGACATCCAATGATGGATCCAGTGAAACACATATGTACAAATTCACACAAATTACTGGTGAGCAAGCGAGCTGCTTCCTAAATATACACATCTGTCAGGTGTCTTGTCACGTCACACCACTGTGGGCACCATGCCATTATTGAGGTGGTGTATGTAGGGCAAGGAGGCGGCATCCCGCAGGGCTGACGGTGTTGACATGAGGTGCTGTGAGTGGCTGTAGGTAAGGAGGGTTCCTGTGCCGAGGGGAAAGCCCCCCCCGTTGCCCTCCATGGAGGGCGGCTGAGTCATATCCGAGTACGCCTCAAACATGGCGGCCTTCTTGCTCTTCTTGTTCTTGTTGGACACTTTCCTATTGCGCGTTTGAATGCCGTCCTTCTTCATGGTGAGGGGTCGGTTGACCTGGGAAAAGAAAAGATATCCCAGAATTCTTATTTACAAGCAGATTTCAGGGTGAAATGTTGTGCAGCAGTTTATGGATTAAAAAAAAAAAAAGAATACTTCTGAGTTTTAGCGCAACGTCTGACTCACATTGTGCAATTTAAAGTAGAGTCCACACGCGTTACACACAGGCTCTCCATTGGCGTTGCGTCTCCACAGTGTTGTTGTGCTCGTGTGACAGTTGGCACACAGTGTTCCTGCCCGCTTGCTGACAATCTGAAACACAGGAAAGACATCATCAGGGTTTCTAAACTGCTTCGGCAATGATTTTCAATGTATACTTCACGAAGCCAATATTGTCTTCTTATAGTTAGTTAAGATACACACATAGTTAAGATACACACCAACACACCATAGAGGTGTGTTGGTGTGTATCTCAGTGGGTCATACCAGTCTCTTCTTGGGTCGAATTAGAGGTCTGTTCTGGCCGTTCATCTTGTGGTACAGTCCACAGGCGTTGCACAGGTAGTGGCCTGTACCATCCCGACGCCACAGAGGGGTAGCTGTGGCTCCACAGTTAACACACTCTCTGGCCTCTGTTCAAAATCCAAAGTACACAGTTGTTGCTGCATTTTGTAGTACGTAAAAAGGTTTAGTACAAAATGCCACATGTACCCTGAGATAATAAGGCAATAAATACTAGGAAACAGATTCTGTCTTCAAAAAAATATGTTATGTGCAAATGACCTACTCAATGACTCAATTCAATAAATATGGCAATAGTTAATATTATTGAGCAATTATCTCATCACATTTGGTCCATTCATTTGCTCTTCTGGAGCTTTCAATCACATCACATGATCTTCCTTAGCAGATGGATTTACCCAGTTGTCATGATATTGTAGATGTTCAATTTTCTATTTTTCAGAGCACTTTAAGACTTTCTCATCCATCATGGCTTAAAAGGTGAGATTGAAGGTTAATTGGGCAACTCCATCTGCTGAGGAAGGTCATGTGATACAATCATAAGCTCCAGAACAGCCACTAAATGGACCTTGTGGTGAGACTGTTTTGTCAACTGCTGTTTCCAAAGTTAAGAATGGAACATTTATTTTTAGATTCTTGACTGATCTGTCATATAATCCACATAATCAAAGTATAAACCTAACAAAATAAAATCAGAGAAAATGACAAATCTTAGTGTATTCTCACCTGGAGTGGATATCCTCATCTTATTGTGGAGTTTAGGGGAGTACGAGGGACTGATCCATGCTCCAGGGCTGGAGTAGAGGGCAGCAGAGTTGTACTCCTGTGGACCCGCCATGTAGGAGCCGTAGGGGCTCAGCATGTGTGAGTGGGAGTGGGACGGCGTGTACACACTCCCAGCAGCAGGAGTCAGATTCAGAAAACTGCTGACAGCCCCCGACCCCCCGAGCGGGCTCAGGCGCTCGGCCTTCAGGGCCTCCTGAAGCCGGGGGCTCTCCCTGCCTTCTCTGCACGGAGACGAGTATCCGTCTCTGGAGGTGGTGAAGGAGGAGGTGATGCCGGGGGTGTAGAGGGAGGTCGGGGTCTTGGTGAGGGGGCTGCTCCACATGGAGGTTGGAGGGTTGTAGGGTGAGCTCAGGGAGTGGCTGCCCGGCCCGTCCAGCAGTTGGAGGTTGCTGAGGAGGCTTGGTGAGGTGAAGACCTGACGGACTTTGGAAAGTGGGACAGAATAGACAAAGTCAGACCATGATTTGGAAGATGAATGAGAAGATGGATTTGAAGGGGTGACAGTGGGTGGGATCACTGACCTGAGCTGTGTCTGAAGGAGGATGGTGCTCGGCTGTGGCTTGGGTTGGAGAAGAAGGAGGGCAGGCCGCTGTAGTCCGTGTCCTGGCTGGAAAAGAAGGCCTCTGCGTCTTCTCCTGGAGGCAACAGGCCGGGCTCAGAGGTGAAACCGGCCAGTGGATCTGAGCTGAGTAGAGCTGGAGACACCCAGTGGGACTGCTCTGATGAATCCTCCATGCTGACACAAAAAAACCTCAACCTATAGTTCTACCATAGCAGGAATGTGAGAAATCTACAGTGCGTTTTAAGATCACGTTTTAGAAAATGAAACCTGAAATCGGATTTAGTAATTTTGTGACTTGTGGAAATGCCACGCCACAATTACTGTAACTTTGATTGAAGCAGATACATCATCACCTCAACACACTTCACTTCACAACAACCAGTGAATCTTGAAGTTATCAGGGACACGATCTCTCGACAGCAGGTTTCTTTAAACTTCCTTTTCTAGGATCCTCATTTGACTGTGGTTGAAAGTAAAAACTAAATATAAACAGGTCTATAATTGTAGTGATGCAGCCAGTGACCAAAGAGTTACTAAGTGGCCTGTTTACAATAGGTGTGCCAGTTAGAAGAATGCAAAAGATATGCCCTCAGGGACGCCCCACGAGGTGGACGAACAGCACAGCAAGTCAGCCTCGGTCTCACTGCTGACAAGATTCTGCGACATTGACAAACCAGTCTTCTGATGCTTTTTGGCAATTTTCTTTTTAAATTTCTACTCAAGAATACCTTGTAATACATGTTGTAGTCCCTGAGATGAAAAGCCCCTGTACTGCCCTTAAAAATCAAAAATGACTGCTTTAAAAACATATTATGCAGAATTGCATTAATAGACAAGGCCGCTCTCGCTCCGTATCTTTAGAGGAACAAGAAGAGGAAAGAGAAAAGGCTGATACTGTCTGATAAAGTCTGTGAAAATCTGATAGACCGTTATAATAATGCTAAATATATCCAGCTCCACCGATATACCGTGACCCTAATCTCATCTGATTAATAGAAATCTGTTAGACTGGAAATATGGCAAGTGTAACAAGACAGCAGAGTGGGATGGCATGTTCTGGCGAGCCGGTCAAATTAGACTGTATTGGGAAGTTAAAAACGCGTGGCCAGATTGAACCATTTTGAACTAAACTGCTTTGCACATATAAGCTCCACACAAGAACATGGTTAACTATCTTTAGGTTTGATCATTATCCTAATTGAAAGATTAATGAGTAGGCAATGAGTACAGTTATTCATATTAATACATATACATACATTTATCATTAAAAGGATGATATATTGAATTGGATATAAATTAATTTCACCTAAAAAAGCATTGTGATTGCGGTGATGACAGATGCAAATTAATTTGATCACTCAGTTACATAGACACCAGGAGACATGTTCAATTTGAAATAAAGCCCGTACGTTTGCAAGAAAAGGTCAGTGTGTGAATTCCCTGAAATTATAAATTTGTTTTTGAATGTATCTCAAATGTGATGCGCATGTGTTGCGCATCACATTTGAGAGACAAAATCTCTGTCACTACAAAGCTAAGTCCTCGCCTCACCCATCTCCACAAGTCACTGTCAATCAAGCAATGAATGGCCTGAGGCGATATTAACCCTCGCCAGCAAAAGTTTCAAAAGCACTAATTGTAAACTTTTTATAAGCACGATAGTCTTTATTAAATCCACTGAATTATAAACTGGTGTCTGGTGAGGAATAAACCAACAGGAAACAAAGAGACGAGGGGTCACCTACCTGAGTTGTATGTCCCAGATGAGCGGGGCGAGCAGTAGGAGTTAGTTCAAGTTATGCAGCCAGGTGGAAGGTGGCACAGCTCGTCTGTCTGACTCAGTATGATGCTGATGGCTACAAGAACTACTTCTCCAACCCCCAGTGAAGTTCAGGGCTAAGAGAGAGTCCGTGGGAGGGGTTGGGGACAACTTTTTGAAAGACACACCTCTTTGGTCCAAAGAGAAAAAAACTTGAGGGCAGATGTAACATATTTACAACTGTGAATGTAAAATGATGTCTAGCTATGTAATTTATCTACAAATAGTACAAATAATGTTTGTCTTATCAAAGTGGGGAAGTTATGGTGCTTTAAATCTGGGATCATCTGCTCTTCCTTTATGGCTGTGTTGTATCTCTGATGATTTCCAAAGAGAAAAAAAAAAAAAAAACCCAACACATTTAAAGAGCATATCAGCACCAAAGCATGGCTCTTATCAAACAAGTAGCTGGATAGATAGAATTAGAAGACTAGGTTGACCACAGACACACACATTAATGTAATACCATGTAGCTGTTCCAGGCAGGGCAGTGAGCATGCAGGACGGGTGCTTATTTTGTCTGTTGATGAAATGTGCATACAGCCCCTGATAAGGCCGAGCCCACATGGAAAAGAGTCGACGGACATTTGAACAAAGCAAATATAAAATGCAAAGGCTCAACTTCTTTGTGGTCCGGCAAAGCTTAAGAGTGGAACACAGTAATGCAAATCGCTAGAGGAGCTGCAATCATGGGGGTGAGATATGGTCTGGCGACAGCGCACAAGTGCACAAGCCCGACACTGTCCCGGTCATTTGATAGTCAAAACAGCTCCCCAACTTTCCTCTCTCTTTGTTCATTTACAGTTTTCAGGGAAATCAGGGGAGAAAAACAGTTGGGAAGAAGTTTTCTTTGCAACACTGGGCCTTTTGCTCTGCCACTTAAAAACCCACAGCAGTGGAAGTGATATCCTCATTTAGTACTCAGGTGGCAGCAATCAGTTAGGCCTAAATGCAAATCAATAATAATTGTAATTGAGTATTTCCATAAGCTCTTTCCACAGTCACTTTGTGTGAAATTCTCAGTAATGCTTGGCAAGGTGACAGGATTAAAACAACTCCACAGAACCTCTGACCAGATGGATATCAGGAAACACAGAGGCGTACTGAAACCTCCTATATCAAATCATATAATTGGAAGTCTGCTGGTTTATCGTTTTGGCAGAAAAAAGCCCTCACTTCTTATCTATAACAGCTTCATCCAGGATTCATGATCCCAGTGTTTCTAAAATCGTGGCTGCAGCCCTGCTCTTCATCCCTCTTTCAAACTTTTATTAAATCTGGTTGATGTGTTTACTGCATGATTTCGTGATGGCAACTCCGTTTGAAATATTATTTTAGGCATCTTTGCCTTAATTAGATACCCAGAAAATGACAGAACAGAGATGGTCACTGCAACATCCCTAATACTCTTTATTTTTCCGTGGTGTTTTACGGATATTGGCTCGTTGCTGGCACTGTTGTCTCAGTAAGAAGGCCAAAGTTTGCAGGCAAAGTCAATTAAAAGCTCTAAATTGCCTGTATGTGTGAATGTGTCTGACACACTTTCATCTTGTGTGCGATGTAGCCTGCATGCCTCTCGCCCAATGCATGCTGGGTGTGCTCCAGCTTGCCATGACCCTAAACAGAATAAGTGGCAAAAGGTTGGTGATGCCGATTTATTGTATCACACACACCATTGCCTCCACGCAGAGTTTCCTTTTAGGGACAATAATATCAAAATTGAATGGGAGTGAGCAACACTGTACTCTGTGAATGAGAGGGATATTATGAGAGTAATACCAGCGTAATGAGCTCTCTGTGGCAGTGTGGACAGCTGGGCAGGGATGTGGCTGCTGTTGCTGTGCGAGCTGGCTGCTCTGCTCTGATAAGAGGTTATCAAGATGAAAGGAGGAGGCCAGGAATTACTGGCCTGCGGCTCTCTGTCATACAGCAGCACAGACGTACACACAGACCTACAGGACATTGCAGCATGTCTGTGGTCGTGCCATGTAACTGCATACGCACAGACACACACACACACACACACACACACACAGCATGGCCGCTCTGTTGACAGTATCTCGACAGAAGCAGTTGGAGCTGACACTGGAACGTCTTGTTGGACAGTTGGGAGGTTGAGCGAGCCCGTCGTAGCTGGGTGACGGATGGTGTTGTGTGTCACCAGTGGACTTTGGGGACAGCTTTCTAATTCCCAAGAAACAGGCTTCTGTGTAGGCGGTGGTCTTATCTCTGCCACGCAGGGCTGCAGAGACATACCCAGGAGAGCTCTCTCTTTCTCACACACACACACACACACACTGTCCTCTCCATCCTTCTTTAGTTTAAGCCCTGTTTTCTCACCAGTTACTAACATTTTTAGTCGACAAAGCGCTTTCTTGGCACACATCTCCGATCTGCACGTGATTTTTTGTTTTGTTTTTGGTGCATCGGGCAGTGTATGAGTGTGTGTCTCTGCAATGACTAAAAAAGTCAGGTGGGTTGAGTGGCCCAAAGCTTGTCACTTCAGTGCCACTCACTGAGATATCATAGCTTTTTGTATTGCTGATTTTCTGTAATCGCAATATTATGCTGCACTTCTGACACTTTCCCAACAATGACACAGATATGCAAAAACATGTAAGCATTACCGCAATGTATGTATCTGGAATTACTTTTCTCTTGTTTTGACTTTCGTATTCATTTGGTTTTAGTTTTTTGATTTGCTTTTGTGCAGCTTTATTGTTGATATTTAAATGTTTTCTCTTTACTTTTCACCCACCCAGAATCGTTACTTGTACATGTTATACTACTTATAATGTATTATATTTCTTTATGTTCATGTCTGTTATTGTCAATAGTAATCTTACTATGATTTGTGGTATTATTCTGATCACTCAACATCCAGTATGTCCATTCTATTTATCCTTAAGTAGCAATAAGGTTGTTAAAATAATCTAATTCCACTCTATCTGACAGTATCACATACTGTGTGTACTGTAGTAGCTCGTGGAATGAAGCCATAGGATTTGTACACATTCAAGCTCAAGACGCAACATTTTAGACACATTTCTCCAGAAATGTCATGTTTGGCATCTTTGAAAACTGTGGGACCTCCACAATAATTTAAAATAAAGTTCTGTGGGTTCTAACAATGTTTAGCTGTAGAAGTTTGAGTTTGTAATGACGGAGTATCGCTATAGGATTTTTGTGTGGATGTAATTGTTAAACCTACAATATTTTCACATGTATAGCAATATTATTGTGTAGTAGTAGTTTTTGTGTATTAATTTAAAAAAAAGTAAAAATGTATTTTATGTATTAATCTAAACGTGTTACTTTTGTGTGTGTTTACATTAAACATTGAGGTACAAATATTAAATAAGGCTGCTGGCTCTAACAGAGAGGTTATCCTGGAGGAAAGGTGAATCACCTGAGGCCTATTACTGCCCCCTAGTGGCAAATAAATAAATAATTCAATATCATTAACAGTAATTATATCAATAATTGATTTTTTTATTTTTAATTCATAGTGACTATTTTACAGTGAAGTTATAACTTACAAGCACATCAAGAAAATAAAATCTATATGTATCTATCAGTCTGTCTGTCTGTCTGTCTGTCTGCATTATGGGGGTATTATTTTCTGCTATATATATTTGTTTCTGGCCTATTCTATCTTTAATTGTGAAATCAGCTGTGTCTTTGGGTTGTGACTCAGACAGGACAGAGGTCAGCTATGTGCCAACCAGGCAAAGCAGCTGTCATATGGTGCCTTCAAAGGCTATTCCAAAAACTGTACTTACAAACAGAGAGAACATGACCCACGAAGCAGAGTGACACCTGTTAAAGTTTAGTTAAAGTTCAGATTGCTTTGGACACTTTTATCTTTGAAATAAAGCATTAGCCACCAAAATGCTTCTTCGGCCACATTCCCACTATGAGTTTGGGAGTTTTAGGAACCTAGAGGGAGTTTCTATATATGGTGGACTTTTAATTGGCTCATTCCAGTATCTTTAGACTCAACGTGTTTAAATTTGACTAGTCTTAGTCCAATTGTAAGGGTTCACTATTTCCCACCAGAATAGTATCCGAGGCATTGTAGCAGGGCTTTGAAACAGCCTTATGACTTTCATTTTTGGAAATACATTTTACATACAAATACAGTTGAACAGATAGATAAATAAATAAATAAAATCGAAATAATATATAGATATAATAATAATAATAATAATGTCAAACTAACATAATTTTTTAACTGTCCTTTTGGCAAAGAAAATGGGCGACTTGGATTCATAACCTCAGTATTTCTAGCATCCGGGCTAAAAACATCGTCAAATTACCGAAAGGCCAAATTACGAGGAGCGTTTGAAGGCAGCAGCAGCAGCTGGAGCTCCGGAGGAAGCAGAACATGAACGAGGAAAAAAGTCCGGTTACACTGAAATTACTCCTCATAGGGAACTCCGGGTAACGTCAGCTGGCTTCTGTTTAAAACTCTGATCTCAACTATTGTGTAAAAGTTTTGATCGCGTGATCCGTCGACGTTTGTTTCACTTTCATTCACTCTTCGAGTCGCTGTAAGACTGCGGGCGTGTAAAGAGTCAAAGTGGTAAAAGTTAATATTTACCGAGCAGTGGGATAAAAGGTGAATGGTAATGTCTCTGGAAAGAGAAAGATTTGAATGTGTTGTACCTTTACCTGGTGTGTGTTTCTGACTCGGGCTACCTATGGGGACACATGTCAAACTAACCACCAGTTAATTGGGGGCTGCTTTTTTGGGTCAGTAGGGTTAGTTAGGCAAGTGGTTATAGTTAAAGTTAGGGTAAGTGTCCAGGAAGTGAATGTAACAGGTCAACATGTGTGTGTGTGTGTGTTTACAAAGGGTGGGAAAATCCTCCTTCATGAACAGGTATGTCAATCACCGCTTCACCAACGTGTACCGGGCCACTATAGGGACCGACTTCCTCTCCAAAGCAGTCAACATAGATGGGGACACAGTCACCCTGCAGGTAACCCCTCAGCCCACCCGTCCAGTCACAGTGAAACACGACCACCACACCCACGTAGGAACAGAGCACTAACGCGTGTCTCCTTCAGATCTGGGACACGGCGGGTACAGAGAGGTTCCAGTCTCTGGGCACACCTCTGTACAGAGGAGCCCACTGCTGCGTGCTGGTGTTTGATGTCACATCCAGAGCTAGTTTCTCTGCCCTGGAGGGGTGGAGGAAGGAGTTCCTGATCCAGGGTGAGCCTCAGGACCCATCCAAGTTCCCCTTCATTGTACTGGGAAGCAAGACTGACCTGAGCAACCGGGAGGTCAGCGAAGGCGCCATCCTGTAATAAAGCATCACAAAGGTGTAAAACAGTGAACCACAGATAATGTGACATGCACTATTAGGCAACGTTAACACCCTTCCAGACTGATGAAACCTGCTGGTTTTAGAGGACTGATGTGACGTGATGTGACCTTTTTTGATGTGATGTGTAAAGAATATTAGGATAGTGCACGTGGAAATACAGTTTACTGACTGAAGCGAATGGAGTTGAAACAATGTAGATTTCGGCAGAAACCGAAATGAACTTCAGTCATTTTCAGGCAAACATTGTAATCATTCTCTGGTTGTCAGCTGTTTCTCGGTTTCAAATCGTTACCTTGGGATTTAGGCATTTCTCATTTTTCTTTGACACTTTAGATTCAGCCAATATGGTATCCAGGTAATAACCATTTTTATATGAACACACCCAACTAACTAATCCCATTATGCTTCAGTGAGCTTTACTATTTAGATTTTTGACAGCTCTATTATGAATTGACTCAAGTACAAGAGATTTCGCCGACTTCTTTCTGCTCCAAAAGTGGGCTGACTACGACAACACTTGGCTTTTAGAACGTACAGTATCCGAAAGCTGCTTTTCACCAAACACTTTTACGGCACATATAATATCACTTACACCTTTGTTATAGAACCATATTTGTGACTTCATTTGATCCCACGTGCTCCGTTGTCATGCGAGCACCGTTTGATGTCTGCGCCGTGATTAGACACTCGTCTTTCCTTGCAGGTGTCGGGCAGGCAGGCCCGGCAGTGGTGCGCAGAGATTGGAGCAGAATACTTTGAAGGAAGCGCCAAAGAGGATCTCGATGTGGAAAAGCCGTTCCTGAGAGCGGCTCAGAGCGGCTTACAACAGGTGATTCATTCAGCTGGCTTTTGCCCCCCCAAAATGTTTGCAGTGAAAAGACAGACGGACACAGCATCTGTCTATGTTTAACATGTTTATTTTTTGATGATAAAAGATACATTACTCCCTACAGTACAAAAAACACACATTGGAAAATACAGGACATTTCCAGATAACCTGCAAACAGCCGAGAGAAACTTGCAACACCTGCGAGTGCTGAGAGAGCACTCGTCCCAGTGTGGGAGGGAAAGTTCTGAGACCTCGGCACTGCTGATGATGACCTATCTAACGAGGGTGCAAAAATAGTGACCCAGCAAAGGTACTGTGGAAGGAAAGGACACAATTGTATACCACATGGAGAGAGGGGGAACAAACTCATTAAATGTTTTTTTCTTTTTTTGAGAACCTTCAGCTTATGGTCTAACTTAAGGCATCACTACTAAAGTACACGGCTTTTTTGCATGCATGTCTAGTTTTGTTCAACAGACACACTGACACGCACAAAAATTATGAATGCATATGAAGAGAAAGTTCGTTTCTACAAAGAAAATCGGGAGAAACCGACGAACGAAAGCCGAGGCACCAGCCGGAGAAAACTCGGCTCGGACCTTCATGGCGTTTACCATCACAACTGAAACTGCCCTTACAAAGCGTAGATATACACTCATGTCCAATCAGAAACCTCCTCCCTGTACAAGTTTGGATTGTAATGAACCTAGCAGTGATTCAGACTCCTACAGTGAATCAGCTTGACAGAAGCAAATAAGAACAATCAGGGAGACTATATATATTTATATATATATATATTTGTTTCTTTTATAAGTAAAGACACAAAAGGCAATCAAGAGATGACCAACATGTAAAAACTGTTTGTTACAGGTAATTATATAAAAAGGCCAAGATGTTGTGGGTTTTTCCGTGTTTTATTCTTGCTCTATGAACGAACTAATTTACAGGTGAGTACACTATGTAAGCTTTCTTCCCAAGTCACCCCTCATTGAAAGACATGGGTTTTACACGTCCGTTAGCTTGCACACCATCTGTTTTCTGAAATACAGAGCCGTGGAAGGGGGGGAAAAAAAATTAAAATTTATTAAACGGTTTCACATACATCAATAGGATAGGGAAAATATGTCTACTAATATAATTTGCCATTCTAAAACTTAAAGAGGTGAGACGCCACATTCATGAGCATAAAAAGCGTAGGACAACTGATCGGGATATCAGGGTGAAGGGGAGGAAAAGATCCAATGTCATCCTTCCTCATACCCCGTGAAACTCCATGTTTGGCAAACAAAGCAACACCAGCATTGAGTAGTAAACTCTCCTCTCCCTGGGTCCACTTCAAAGTTCCCTTCAGTCCTACAACCTCTGCGGTTCTACTTGGAACAAATACAAAAGTCTGTCTCGCTTCCATTACCATCTGTCAACAGGAACATACAACCAACTGAATGAAGATTTTTTTTTTTTTAAAAATATAGTGGCAACCTCAATACAGCCACCCATCTTCTTCCCACGAACACAAACTATGGGGATGAACAACAGTTAAAAAAAGTGATGTTTTTAAAAACAACATACGTAGTAGACACGGAAGAGAAAAAAAAGAAAAGAAAAAAAAAAGCTTAAAAATACAAAAATAAACTACACAAAAGATTTTCTGCGTCATTGCTTGCTAATTTTTTGGGAAGATTTTCGAAGATTTTTGTGTGTGTGTGTGTGTGTGTGTGTGTGTGTGTGTGTGTGTGTGCTGCAAGTCTCAGTCCTAGCAAAGTCTGTCATTCATTCTCCACAAATCTCTTCCTTTGTCGTTCTCTTTTTGTCCACTTTGAAGTGTCGGCCGCCAGTCCTCATCTCGGGTTTAGAAGCGCACAGTGATGACATTACCAGGAGACTGGAGTCCAGTATGATGACTACAGACTTGATTCTTGATGAAGCAAATTTGTTTTGAGCAAAAAAAGAAAGGAAAAAAATGGATGTCCTCTTTCGTTGAGGACAAGTGCTTTATTTGTTTCCATACTGATTTTTCCTCTCATCTAAACTAATGCCTCGGCAGCCTTTTTCAACACTGTACATCATTTCATGTAGTCTTTCTCTACATCACCCCCCAGGATTCACAAAACAAAGACAAAAAAAAGATTTTTTAAAAATAAGGTAACATTGCGCTCAGGCTGGCTCCCAGTTTGTGAAAGATGTAAATGCTTCTCTATACTGCTCAACTACTGAAACAAGCCAAAAATAGATTAAAACGATGGAAAGGGATGTGACTGAAAAAGATAATGTGCTTCTAAGTTGTTGTTGCTCTAAAAATAGTACGACCAACAGAACGAGGAGGAAGGAGGGGTTTTTATCTACAG
The DNA here is from genome assembly GCA_036023855.1 of Gadopsis marmoratus. Taxonomy (NCBI): domain Eukaryota; kingdom Metazoa; phylum Chordata; class Actinopteri; order Centrarchiformes; family Percichthyidae; genus Gadopsis; species Gadopsis marmoratus. The sequence goes on from JAVQJF010049996.1 coordinate 47,654, forward strand.
AAACATCTCTCAGATTGACTTTCATCTCGGCTTCATAGGGTTGTTCTGCCTCCGCTGCTGTCTTGATCTGAGACTTGATGGTGGAGGATGAGATTAGGATGAGGAGGTGGAGGAGGAGGGGTGAAGGTCAGTCTTCCTGATAAAAAGGACAGCGAGTTGGGGGGGAAGAAAAAAAAAAAAAAAGGACAAAAGACTGGGAGGGGTCTCTGGGAGGCAACCTCACTGGTCTGTCCTTGCTTTCTTTGGACCAGTAGCCTTACTGCAAGAGTACACATAAAACCAGAATGAGTATTGCATGTTTTATTCATCAGTGCCATGTTCATGTCCAGCCTGTGTGCACAGTACAAAACATGGATGCTGTACTTACGTATCAGGAGAGGTGCCTGGTCTTTTGGGAGCCGGTTTCGCAGAGGCGGCATCTTTGCCGGATTCTACAAAGCAGTGAAATGGTTTATATCATTCTCCATTAATTAATTGCTCCTTTACTAATAGCATTAAGTCCTATTCACATGGGCGTAGTATTACCTTATCTAGCCTTTTTTTTTTTTTACTATATTTTGCCAAACAGAAGTCATGTGTTAATATTGTGAATCTGCATCTCTGGGATTTGGGGTCGTGTTCATTTTGTGTGCAAGGTTTGTTTCCTCCATGCCTTTTTTCTGCCTCTTTCCTGGTTGAGAATTATGGAGGCTGCGTTGGCTATTATAAATAATGTTTTGACAGCAACTGAAGTCCTGTACAGACGAACAAGAGGTCTTCATGAATATTTTCCCAGTGTGGTTGTACACCATTTGATTAAGTTGCTTAATCATTTGGTTTACCCCACACAGCATTTAAACCGAGTGTTTCTTCGCACGTACAATGCCAGTTTTTCTTTCAGGAGGCGGATTTTACGCAGAGCCATGGCATATCATATATTCCTTGCCACTGTCGCCTAGTGCTGCTCGTGGTGGAATTGTTGGGTCTAAACATATGGAGTTGGTCTAGACTTGCTCTATATTAACAAGTGCTATGAGATAACTCTGTTATGATATAGCACTATACAAATAAAATTTAATTGAATTGAATGGTTATACTATGCCCGTGCTTTAGTTTGTGAATCAGCGTGCTCACCTTGCAGCCACCGGACTTGGGTGGCAGGACCGTAGCCCTTCTCATTGCGGGCGGCGATGCGGAAGATGATGGCTGGCTTGGTGGTGTAGTCGATGTGGGCGTTGGAGAGGCTCGACGACTGCACCAAGCAGGAGGGGTTGGGGCCACAGTACACCCGCATGAAGGCTAGCTGTGCCGGGGTGGAGGCCTTGGCTTCAGCCGTCTGGTTGCTCTGGATGGCCAGGTACACGGAGTACTCGATGATCTTCCCCGATGTCACCGAAGGCGGCTCCCAGGTCAGGTGGGCACCATCTGGGCTCTGCAGAGGGAGAGAGGACAAATACTACTCAGTGCCTGCTTTACACAGCTCTAGGCCACATCCACAAGAAAATAAGATGAAAATGTGGGAAAGGGGTTTACTGGTGAGTTTACCTTGCTGATTTTGATGGCGCAAGGTGCCCCTGGGAAGCCTGGTAGGCAAGTCTTGAAAGCGGATATCTCTGAGAAAGCTCCACGACCACAAGCGTTGATTCCAGCAACACGGAACTTGTAAGCCGTACCAGGCTGCAGCTCCATTTTCTTCATCTGGCTGTAGTCTGGCATGACACCAGAGTCATCCTACCAAACAAAAACCAGCCATTAGAGACGGAGCACACTGACGTACAGTCATCAAAGCTTGGAAAAAGCCTCCTGAGACACTTACATCTCCTTGAGAATCATCTGCTGGCACAAAGAAGTGGGTGACAACCATATTTGTCACTTTAACGATTCCAACATCAAACCACTGGTTCTCTTTCTTTACAACAGGCTTCACTGGGGTTGGCTGAGGGCCTTGCTTCTGTAAGAACACAAAATAATCCAGTCACAATTCTTCTCTCCTTGAACCAGCTCAACCATCAGTACTATTGCACGGGTACCACGATGACTCACCTCTCCCTCGATGCCATTGGCGACCTCTGCTAGAGCAGTTGCTGCTTGCATCTTGGCTGGACTTGCCACTGATACAGAGGGTGCAAATGTGCTTGATGGAGCAAGCGCTGTGGAGTGAAAGGATCAATACAAAAAAGGTCAATCTAGTTTACAAAAAGACATCCGAACTAACTATCAAAAAAAGCCAAGAGTCTTACTCTCAGCAGTGGTACGTGGCAGAAGTGACGCCACAGCACTGGTGACTGCGGCAGCCATCTCATTGTGTCCGTTGCTCTCAACGGATGGGTCGTTGAGGCTGTCAGCAGGGGCGAGGCCCTCGGTGGGTAAGCTTGCGTCCACGGAGGCCTGCTCTGCAGCAGCCTGAGCCTCCTGCAGCTGCTGCTGCTGCTGGACCAGAACTGCAAGCTCCTGCTGGGTCAACATGATGGGGATGTTGGTGGGTTGCTGGCTCTCTCCAGTTGAATCACTCTCATCTGTAAACAGAAAATATTTAAAGATTCAGGAAACTGCAAAACCATTGCAGCAGTTGCCTGTTTCTGTTGTTTCTGCTGAGTAACTGCTGTTGTTAATTGTTTGGAAATGGTCCGCGTCAAACCTTCATCTAGGACGCTATGGTTCAAAATCAAAGCAAAACTAAGTGTGCAGAGAAATCTGACAATACAAGACTATGCTTGAACTCACTCATTACGGCTTGCTGAGCCGCTTGGAGGACAGCCTGGATAGCAAGGGCCTGGGCTTCTTCAGTGGCTGCTGCCTGAGCAGCGGCCTCTGCTGCTGCAGTCACAGCCAGCTCCTCGTCCGACAGCCCTGTCACCATGAGTGTGGCTCCCTGACCCTCAGACATCAGCTCTGAGGGCAGATTCAAGGCTGTTGCTGTGGCTGCTTCTCCCTGAAAGGTCACATTACAGGTCACATACACACAGACTTTGATTGAATGGAATTTTAAAATGTCAAACCAATACTGGCTTTGTGTGACATTATACTGGGTTTACCTCTGCTTGTGTCTCCATAGCGGTGGCTCCCTCCTCTGCAGGTGCAGCTTCTGCTGATGCAGTAACATCAGTTTGCATGGGTTCCTCTGTTGAGCTGGCAGCAGCACTGCCACCCTCTGTGATGGATGAGATCGACTGGAGAGAAACAAAGACAAAAACATAGTTTGGTCACAATGGGGAAACGGAAAATGTTTCTCACATAATGCCGTCAGATTCATACATGCAGCCTTAACACAGACATCTGCTGATCTTGCCACTACACATCTGTGGTCGTTAAATTATTTGCTAATTCTGCCAGGAAATTTGTGCATTTCTTACAGGTACAGAGGGTCCAGGGGATGGTGTAGACTGAGTGACAGTAGTGATGGCCCTGCCCTGGGTGGTGGTAACTATGCCAGTTGTTGCAGTGGTAGAGGCCACTTCTGTGCTGCTGGTACCTTCTGAACCCTCCTCTGTCTGCTGGGCTGCTGATAGATACATACACAGTCAAATGAGTTTGACTACACACCAATAAATTCATTTCACATTCTGGATGCAAAACAAACACCCACAATGTGGCAAATCAGCACTTCTGGACGTGACGTTCTTTTTGCTGTTACAGAAGCAAGAACAAATGATGAGATAATAGACCTTGAAATGACAAAGAATGATTAAAAGCTAAGGAATCTTGAATATAGCAAACAGAAGGTTTCAGCAGGATTGCTTACTGCAGGCAGTTACATGAGTTGTTAATAACAAAAAAGGAATTGTATCCTAGTGAGCAGACAGTTTATGTTGTTATACCTGTGCCTTGGCCTGTCTCCATGTTGCAGGTGGCAGTGGTGGCTGTGTTTGTGGTCCCAGTCTCGTGTGTTTCGCAGGGCGGTTTGGAACACACGTTCTGGACCACGCCCGTCGTCTGGTCGCCTCCCATGCTGGAGGTGGCTGTGGATGGGGTGCTGGTGGTCCCCGTCTCGTGTGTTTCGCAGGGCGGGTTGGAGCACACCCTCTGGACCAGGCCCGTCGTCGTGCTGGTCTGGTCGCCTCCCATGCTGGAGGTGGCTGTAGATGGGGTGTTGGTGGTCCCCGTCTCGTGTGTTTCACAGGGCGGGTTGGAGCACAGCCTCTGGACCAGGCCCGTCGTCGTGCTGGTCTGGTCGCCTCCCATGCTGGATGTGGCTGTGGATGGGGTGTTGGTGGTCCCCGTCTCGTGTGTTTCACAGGGCGGGTTGGAGCACACACTCTGCGCGGTGCCCGTCTGGCCTGTGTTCATGTTAGAGGACGCCTGGGTGGCTGTGTTGGTGGTGCCCGTCACATGGGTCTCACATGGTGGGTTGGAGCACACCTTCTGGACTCCCCCCATGTTAGCTGATGCGGTTGTGGCTGTGTTAGTTGTCCCAGTTTCATGGGTCTCACATGGTGGGTTGGAGCACACACGGAGCGCAGACATGTTTGAAGATGCAGTTGTGGCTGTGTTGGTGGTGCCAGTTTCATGGGTCTCACAGGGCGGATTGGAGCACACCTGTCCCGCTCCAATTGTAGCCGAAGAGGTGGTGGCTGTGTTGGTGGTTCCGGTTTCGTGGGTCTCGCAGGGCGGGTTAGAACAGACCTGTCCTGCTCCAATGCTGGCAGAAGAGGTGGTGGCCGTGTTGGTGGTTCCGGTCTCATGGGTCTCGCAGGGCGGGTTAGAGCAGACCAGGGTGACGGTCCCAGAGCCCTCTCCAGCTGCTCCAGCCTCAGTGGAGCTGGGCTGCTCAGAGGTTGGGGAAGCCAGGATGGAGACTGGTAGATCCTGCACTGGTTGAGCTTCGACACCACTTGGAGTGGTGATCAGAGTCACCTGGGTGGGCTGGTTCTGGGCAGAAGAGAGTAAAGCATGTTTCCTTATCTTTAAGTCATACAGCATGTTTCATACAATCTTTGTATTCTCTCTCTCTCTAGCTCTTACCCCATTGTTTCTCATAGGCAATATGCATGAACACCCTAACCTATGCAGTCTTTTTCTTAAGTTTTATGTCCTTGTGGCTAAAATGCTGAAGACAACTTGATGGACAACAGAGGGTCTTACCTGCACCGTCATGGTAGAGCAAGGCAGAGTAGAGGCAGAAGTCAGGCTGGTCTGAGCAGTTGACACAGTTATGGCAGATGGGCTGATGACCTGGCTGGACAGGGTAGCGATGGTTCCCAGCGTGGTGATGGGGGTAACCAGCGAGGCGTTGGAACTGTCCACTGTGCCCCCGGTCAGGCTACTGGAGACTGTACCCGTGACTGTCCCAAGAGTGGTGACGCCTGGAAGGACGAAAAAGGGCATTAAAAGATGAAAGCCAAAAAGATCCAGAGTACAATGTACAACATTTGTGATAAGATACAAATGTCATCCAACAAAAAATACTTGAAAACAAATCACAAGAACAGTTATTCTTACCAGTAGTCCCCTTGACAACCAGAGTGGTGACAGTGGGCTTAACAGCAGACACTGTCACTGGTGTAACAAGTCGAACTCCACCAACTGTGCTCATGGGCACAGTGCGCAGAATAGTGCCAGGCTGCCCAGGAGCACCCTTCAAAACCACCTAGAGACACATAATTCAAAATTAAGTCTCCTCAGGTGCAAAATAAATGGGCAGCATCTATAAAGTCGACTGTAGTCAGTTTACCTGGGTCAGTCCCTGTTGGCCAGCTGCAGTGGCGAGTTTGGGCACCGCAGTGATGATTTTACCAGGAGTTCCAGTAGTCATCACCTTTGTGGTAAGGATCGTGATCGGCGTCTTCATGCCTGCACTGCTCGTCACACCTGCACAGACAAAAGCATGCATGTTGGAAATCAATTTTCATCTGATGTCAACTCACGACACACTAACCTAATACCAGACCGTGGTTCATTTACATCATTATTAGCATGTTTTTATTCATGCTATTGCTAAAATGTTTAAGCCATTGCAGGGAACAAGATTCTGTTGTGGCATGTCATTACCACTTATCTGGAAATGCAACCAGGTGACAACACAAAAAAAAAATATATATATATATAAATAAAAGAAATTAAAAAAACATGATCCAGATGTTCATCTGGTTCAGATTTTGTTTAAACTCCAAAAAGAATCTCTTATTTTGAAGTACTGATCTCAGTCATAAGTGTGGAGGCTGTGACATGGTAAACTTGAGTGAGTTTGGACCTGTGGCTCCAGGCTGGGTCATGATGGCCGACATGGGGATGGTCTTAATTATGGTGGTGCCCTGCTTAGTGGTGGTGGGAGAGACGCCGCTGATGTTGAGGATAGTGGGCTTGTTTCCTGTGCCTCCTGCCTGTGAAGTGGTGATGATGGTTGTGGGCTTGCCATCTGCGGAGGTCACCAGCTTAAGGATGGTGCCAGCTGGGAGAGGACCCTTTGTCTGGGGGGAGAGGCAGACGTTATGCAAACCATTTGGAGAAAGACATCTGGTGCCCGTCTCAGGAGTTTTAAGCTACCTCCTGTTTTTTTCCTGCACTCATGCACATAGCTGACCTGTATGATCTGTGTGAGAGGGTTAGTGGAAGCCTGGCCTGTTACAGCTGATGTCTGCACTGGCTTGGTTTGTACCACAGACATCATCTTGCCAAGGTTGGAGATCTGCAGACATAGGAGAGAGACTCAAGTTCACGAGTCACCAGAGACCATCGGACAGCACAGGGAGTTCAGTGGAAAGGTGGACCACTAAACCGGTGGCTCTATGAATCATTCCTGCCCTAACTGACTGACAGGCATGCAGATCACTAACATCGTGCTCCCTGTTTTCTTAGTAGAGTTCTCCAACAGTCACCGTAGGCCAACCTTTACTCCCTCAGCCACTGGTTCAAGCTCAGTGCATTGTTGACATAAAATCAAACACACACACCAAATGTGAAAAAGCAATTTACAGAACCAGTGATTTACAGCATGCGTGTGAAAGCACCAAAAGGTGCTCTCAGAGTGTCTGCGTTTGAGTATTACATTGTGCTACGGAATGTCCACAGAGTCCTGTTTTCTTACCAGAGTGCCACTGCTGCCCATGGTGAGGGGACTCTTGACCAGAGTGATGGTCTTGGTGACTCCTCCCACCACAGTGGTTACCACTTGGGCCTGCTGGGCCACTGTGACTGCACCAGACTTGTGCACAGTGATGATGGGTCTGGTGGTGGTGGGAGAGGACGCAGTTGCTGTGCCCACCTGGGCCGCAGCAGTTTTCAGCATCCGGGTGGCAGGGTTACTGACCTACAAGCACAATATTATTTAACAAATTGCCCCGTGACAGATAGAAAGCACAGTATGTTAGAAATGAGAACGTTATCTGTACCATGAGTGGAGAAGCCACTTTCATTGTGGTTGTGCCAGGGGAAACAGCTACTGTTTTGAGAATGGTAGCACCTGCAGGAACATTGAGGACAGTGCCTGCAGAGGAGGGTGGGATCTTTTGTGTTGCTGCAGCTGCTGCAGCTAAAGCTGCCATGCCGCTCATCTGAGGGCTACTGCCAATTGGCTGAAGACAGAAAAAGTAAACAACTGTTGAACACATTTGCTTACTAGACAATGATGCAGAATTCACGCCAAAATTTAATCAAGATAAAATGCAGTGCAAAACTGCTCATACCGATCCTTGGGCGGTCTGGGCGGGCACTACCATTCGGACACCTGGAGGAAGGGATGTCACTGTGACAGGGGATTTCCCAGGCTGGCTGGGGCGGACTGTGACAACAGATGTGCCTGTGGCAGACTGTTGAGCTGCAACCTTCAAAACAGCTGTAAAATAAGGGATTATTAGACATTATGGGCAGTGGTTTTGCAGTTGTTGAGCTTCCTGGTGTAGTGATGCTGATAGCCATGGAACAGTTGGAAAAGAGGAATTGCTAGTGTAATACCTGTCTGTGGTAGACTCTGAGCAGAGGGTGCTGCAGCAGCCAGCGCGGGGCTCTTTGGAGAGTTCACGGGCAGCGAGGGGGTTGGACTCATGACTGGCGAGGCTACAGCTGGAGTTGCAGGGATGTCATATTTCTGCAGCTGCAGTAAGTAGGTGTCAGCGGTTGAAACGGCACCCCAGCTCACCTCCAGAGAGTTTGTGTTGGCACGGACTAACTGCACCCTGGCAGGGGCGTGTGGCCGCTCTGGGGAGGTGGAGGACAAGAAATTGAACAATAACGACACTATTTGATAACCTGAGCCACTTATGTCACTTTTAAAGACAGAACAATCACGTTACAGCACACCTACCTGTTTCCAGGTACCAGAGGTCTTTACAACAGACTTGGTTGTTCCAAGCTTTACGGTAACCATCACGGCCACTCCAAACATAGAGTCTGGAGTTGATGGCCACAGCACAGTGGCCAGCACGGGCCCTTGGGATGTTGTCTTCAAGAGTATCCATCAACACTGTCTCCCAACACATGGCGTCTACAGACAAACATATGGTACAAATGTTAACATCAGTGAAGCACATTTTTCTCAGCTTTTTCAAAGTGATATCTAGTATAATAAATACAGAATACATACCAAGATTTAAGCATGCAAGAGTGTTTGTACACTTCCACTCCTTCTCGTGCGTGGCCACTTTGACATCATCCATTACTAAAGGAACCCATCCTCCGAAAACATACATCCTGCACACAGAGAATACAATAAAAATCACAATCAGAGTGAGATGTTGATACCAATTGCAGCCGGCTCTCTGCTCGCAACATTCAATATGTCATGCTTCGGTACAGCAGTTGTCTCACTTGTTTGTGATGGTGGTGGCAGAGTGAAGACTTCTAGGGAGCGGTGCTGTCCCATTTACTGATGGTTTGTTCCATGTCAGGGTATCTGTAGACAATGACCAGCAGTAGGATGTTATACAGAACGCCCCAATGTAATCTGACAAGCAGCCGAACAAATTAAATTCACACACATTGTGACAGTGTCTCTTTATCCTCTCTGGAAGTGTGATGATGTTCAATCTCCTTTGGTCTGATTGGGTGTAAATAGCATCACTGTCTCTGAGTGGCACCAGCAGGGCATTTCAATTTTTTCCAGTCACACTTTTAGAAACCCACCTATATCAAGTGTCCACAGATCTCCAAGACGACAACCGCTCATCCCTCCATAGATTATCAGGCGAGATTTCCTGCTCGTCTTTTCTGTGTATACCACAGCAGTGTGGCTCTCACGGGGAGGAGGCAGGACTCCATATGTGATTGGAATATCCCATCCAACCACGCTGGAACCTGCACGAAGCTCAAGTGTGTATAGATCGTTCAGGTATCTGAGAATGAAAGACAGACATTAGTCACGCTCATGTTGCTGGTTAAAGTAGAATGTCGAGGAGTTCATGAGAGGGTTCTACCAGTTCTTGCTGGAAAAACATCTGTACCTGGGAATGTTGTTTTTTGGGTCCTCGCTGTCATTGGCTAGTCCACCAAACAGGTAACATTTGTTGCCAACCAGGGAAAAACTGTGGCCGAGACGAGGACAAGGAGGGGGGCCATTCTTCGGGTTTTTTGCTTTTAACTTTTTCCATTCCCATCTGCTGGCCTGTAACAGAAATCATTATCAAAACAACAGATTAGGTGATCGCAGAAGCTGTAACAAACAAGCACCAGTTGACCTCATTCTTTATTCTGACAATTAATGTATAGTCTTAGTCAGTTTTGACACTTATTTTTTGTAACCACTATTTTTATATGTGGCATTAATTTATTCATTTTTTAAACCTGTCTATTCCATTTCTCAGTGACTGAAAATCCATCTGGATTTGGGTTGTACCTGCTTTATATCAAACAAAAACAGAGCATATTTATAAACTTTAACTTCCTTCACTGTGCACTGAGTAAAGTTTTAATACAAAAATAAGTTATTAAAATAGGTTATTTTCCATAGACAGATTACCTGTAGTTCATAGAGATCGTTGCTGTACTTTCCATACTCCACCATTCCACCAAACACCAGCAATCTTGTGCCATCACAGACAAAACCATATGCAGCACAACCAGGGGGAATATCACCACGAACCGCTGGGATAAACCACTGGTTTGTCGCTAGAAATTGAAACATGATGACAGTGAAATTACCAGTTGAGGTTTACCCATATCAAGTCATTCAAATTACAAAGAAAGTTTATGGTGTGACCTAAAAAAGGCTGTAAATAACCGACTAGTATATCCTTTATACAACTATATTATTAACCCTAGAACATAAACCAAAATATGCATTTAAGGACTGTGACATATACACCATATTTGCTGAATTTGTCTGTCCTTATTGGTTTATGTGCAGGATATTGGGGCAGAGGATGTGCTTAAACCAACCAGCATCATCCATTTTATTTTAGCCCGCCTTTTTTAATGTGAATTACAACATTTCTCCAGCAGAGGGAGACAAATGCTGAGGCATATAATCGACTTAGTTCTGCACATCGCGAATCGATCTTTAGAAATAAAACTGAACGGTTTTAAGGCTAAAACTCAAAATACGAAAATACGTCGTATGTCATATCACATTTGAACATGTGTTAAGTAAAAAAAAACAATAATATGATTGCTGCGAAAAACAATCAGTAAAGTTATACATGCAAAGTTAATCTTACCAGTGTTGTATACATGTAATTCATCCACAATCCCTTCGTTTCCACCACCAAACACGACCATAAGCTCCTTTATAGCCACAGCTCTGTGTCCATGTCTGGGCCGGGGAACAGGACCGGACCATCCGAGGACCCGTTTCCATCGCGGCTGCAGAACCGACGCCGTGGTCCCAGACACCGCGGAGCCAGGGGCAGACATGACTTCTGTCAGACGAAATCATGAAGGAGCATTAGTCTTAACTGCGGAGGTAATCGTGACATTTTCACGTTTACCGTATGTAAAAACATAACAGCAGCATCTGCCAGTGCACTGTAGCGCCGTTCTTATGTAGTCTGTGCGCTCATAGCAGCCGAGGAAGCTTAAAAGTTAGCAGTTAGCTTTGGGAAATGAACACATTAAATCCAAACACAGAATCGGAGGAAGAGCTTTCGAGCAACTACTGGGTCACAATCCTTGGTATACATTTGACGCTGCAGCTGTGCTAAGAAAAACACGACACCTTTCCAACAACAAAGTTGTGCCTTAGCTAGTTGTTTCTAACCATTGAATTCAATCTATGGAAGCAGCCATCTTGCAACCAAACAAACCCCGCTAACACTACTGCCAGTCTGAAAAATGGCGGAAGCGACTGGAAATGAAATACACGCTAGCTAGCCGACTACACCAGCAATGAAATACACTACAATTAACATATATATAAAAATTAATAACAGGCCAACAAAGCAGAACAATACGTAGTTGCAACACAGAGTTAATCCACAAATGGAACCGTTAGCGAGAGTCGGCTATTTTCATGCTTCTCTGGAAGTCGCCATATTGTAGCTAGCAAGCTTAGCATACTCTGCAACCGCTTTAATAGTTATTAACATTAAATGTATATTTGAAGCTTACTTTATTCGTTGCAACAGTGTGAAAACCGCATGCCCCCAACTCCCATCGAATAATTTACTGAAATATACCAAAATGTAAGTGCAATCGTAGCATTCAACTGGATTCTAGCGTTAGCTATACACCGTTAGCACCAAGCTAGTTGCTCAACCTAATTTGCCCAAGCTAACAGCGTTAGCTGTATGGCTGGCATCTGTCAAAGCGTCGCCAGATTTTACAATTAAATGCAATGTAATTTCGTTTTATTCTGGCATGCATATTTTACCTGATACAAATGTAGTTGCAACGCCACTCTTTAAACGCAGCTAAACGGAGTTAAATGGCATAAACAGTGTGTTATTATGTTTCATGCCGTCTCTGGAAGCAGCCATCTTTTCGACAATCGGCCTAGTTCTACAGCTCCCACAAGAAAAATGGCCGGGCGGTATGCCACAACAAAACATAACAAACCTAAAAACGCGCACACGTTTCTAAATTTCACTTACTTATTTCGATGCAGTAATCGCAAAAACACGGGTATGTGGTTTTTACTTGCGGCAATAATCCAAATTCATTCGATTTGTGAAGAAGTATTTCCTCTCATGCCTGCCTGGAAGCTGCCATCTTCTTGACAACCAGAGGCGGAGGAAAATGGAAGAGAGTCGGCGTCACCCAAAGTAAACATGGCGACAGAGACCCGCTCACGAACCGTTTCTGACCAAAACGCATACAGTTTTTGTTATTTGCCATCGTGAATATGCGAAGAATGCTCTGTATAGTGGGGTGTTTCAAAGAACCCTTGAAATCTATACAAAGTAAACATATCAAGAGTTTCACCAAATTACAACAACTTGTGTTATAGCGCTAGGCTTATTGTCCCTTACTAAAGATGGCGACATCCGTTCTGCAACCACTTTTATTTTAATATTGTACGTGATGCTGATTTTAATCCACCCTAAACCTACTTAGATATGCACATACGTGCACAATAATAGTGTATAAGCAGTAATTTACAGATTTAACGCTCACACGTATTAAACTTGCCACGCCCACATCCACATGAGTGCGCCCTCCACTGACACAAGTACTGAATTACTACAATACCACTTACATCAATTACCCAATTGTCCCTTTTAAAAGAAAACATTTCTATGTTGGACTCGCACCGAAAAGGCAAGACAATACTATAAAATGTTGGAAGATAATTATTTCTCTATCTAATTTGGTTTGTGGAAATAGATCCATGTGCAGGTGCATCCAATTTCCCAAAATGAAAAGAGTCTGTTTCACAAGCTATTCCCCATTTTTTTTAGAACTGGCCACTTGAATACAGATAGGATTACAAAATGAACTATATAATTTAGCTACAGAGAACCTAGAAACATTATTATGCAACATAGGGACGTGGGTTTAGATTTTACACATTAGCAGGATCAGCATCCTGTGGGATATTTTTTCATAAGCCTTTTTACTTTTGATGTATGTAACCAAGCACTATGACTGTTATTAAATAGAGCACATTAAGTATAGTATGGGAAAGGCTCCATGATGAAGACAGGTCATAAAACACATGAACATACATACACCAATGATAGTAACTGGGGATGAGAATGACTGCAAATGGTCATAAATACAGGGGCACCATATGTGTTTTTTATCTTTCTCACAGACTTCAGGCTGGGAAATAATGGTGTCTGATGAGAAAGATGAGCAGGACAGCTAGAGAGATAACGTCATGGGAGAGAACAGAGGGAGACACGATTATTTATGGGATGTTCAGAAATATGAGGGGAAAGTACAGACATAGAAAACATTGGTGTATGGAGTGGACACCTGCTCAAGGTCAACAAGAGGTCCTAACTCAAGCCCCAAGGGAGGGGGAGCACTCAGAAATGTATAAAAGAAGAGGTTTTGGCTATACGTTTTCAGTTGTTTCATGAACCAACTCAGAGCTTACCTGTACTGTCTTGAATTTACAGTAAACTCTTATTCACTTTGAATTTCTGGGACTCCTTTGTTTTATTTATTATCATTGAAGTATATAGTAAGGTATGTGACTGCTGTGGAGAGAGAAGGCCTGGCAGATCGACCAGCCTGGTCCGGTCAGGGGTTTTCCCCCACCACAATCCCCACTACATTTCACTGGAAGACTGTCAAGCCGAATAACTGCTTTTTCCCCCAGACCTCAGGCAAAACCTCAACTAAAATGTAATCCACATAGCCTACTGTTATTCCAGTGATCCTGGACACTTTAATCAATACTTGGTGCATCAAGATCTTACATTCAGAGGAGTAAAAACCATTGCACTTTATGTTGACAAAAAAAACATAATTACTATTCTGTTTGGAGGTAATTTTTTTTGTGTGGCTTGTTTTATGATACTCCTACATTGCACTTGAATCACTGGAATAGGCTATGTCCTAATATGTAATTGCATTACATTTTTCTATAAATGCATAACAATGGTTTTAGTTTTAAAGCCTTACATATTTAGTTTTCACTGAGGGTTGATGCCTGTTTGATCATCCGCTAGTGTTATTAAATGTTATGTGTAGGCTGTGCATACTAGTTAATACACCATAGAATTTATTTCTGAGGCATATGGAAGTGCCAGACACTGAAGACCTGTCAGCTTCGGTGTAGCTGAACCTGACCTCTCTACCTTCCTCTAAAATGGAGCAAAGAGAGAATTTTACTAATGATATAAAAAAAATGTGTATATGATTTATTGGTTCAATGACAAATATAAAAAGCCATCTAATTATAACAAATCAAATGAATGTGCTTAAAGCACAGTCTGTCTCATTGAAATGTTTTCTTTTGTTTGGAAAACAAAGTTGTTGCAATACATTATATGTCCATTAGATGACAGACTCGCTTTGTTTATCTGTTGTATGGGGTCTGTGGCTTACAATGAACAAAATATACTGCCAGGCCAAAAACAAAGTCACCACCTGGATTTAATAAGCAAATAGGTAAGAAAACCACTTATCAGTGAGGCTAATCGGAAAAAAAGGCTTCAATTTGCATGCACACAGAAGTTCTTACTAATTCTATCCGATTAAACCTCTGTTCAGGTTCAAGATGGGCTGAGCTGTGCTGGGAATTACGTGACCTCACAAGACTACATGTGCCAATTATAATGACAACTGTGTAATTTGCCCTGTCCTTAATAGGTGCATGAAAACTAACAGGAGAGTTGGGGGGATGTCAATCAAGCACAATATGTAGACGCTACGCAGCAGAAAAGGTCTAATCGCCTGTCAGTACTATGGGTGTTTTATTTTGGTTGTGAAGCCATAATAGCGCAATAGCAAAGCATGTCACAATTATATATTGAGTGAAACGTCACAGTAAAAATGAATCGCAGACACCACTTACATTTCAGCAATTTTATTATATCTCCTGGCACCTTCCAGCACACATCTCAAATAACCAGTGAAGAAAATGCTGACACATTTTCTTTTTGCACATTGTGTTATGTTATACTAACAGAATGTGAACTATTTTTTGTGGAAGTTGTTTTTTCCGACATATCTACGGCATAATATGCAGTTTTAGACACTTCATACACTCTTTGTCACTCTGTCCGTGATTTTTCCTGTGCCAAGCTTCGAGGTGAGCACTAATTCAGCAGCTCAGATCAGAGCCTAACTGACTGACATTCCTTGCTAATGAGTACAACAACATAAGGCCGCACCCTCACTGCTCATCGACACACAGTGGAGATAGCCAAACTTCACAAAAAATGATGTCATGGTTTTCAGTCGTTCATTCATTCGTTTGGCCCACAAAAGCAAGCTCAGCAGCAGGTTAAAAAGGTCAGGGGAGCTCAGGAAAATACATGACCTTCTGAGCTGCCGGTAATGGTTTACACATGGTAAGAGTCTTAGGAAACGGTTGGAGAACTGAACTTGGAAGGCCTTAATAGATCATGATGTAAAGCCTCATAAGTGGCATGGATCAAGGATTACAGCAGCAGGAAGCGGAGGTTTTTGAGGAGGTGTGTGTGGGTTTTCTCCCCCCATAAGCATCACAGCAGATCAGTCTGTCAGGCTTTTTTTTTTTTAAAGAATCATTTCCTGTGTGATATGGTGTTATCACAGCTATCATGTTGTTTGGATCCAAGGATATATTGTTGCCATATAGTCAAATGTTGTGAAGGATTTGTCACAGATGTGTCACAAATGAAAGATGAGCATGGTTGTGAGGTTGAAGTCTAAACCACTGAATCATTATTACACAGAAGTTATGACATCATGTATCCAGAGTGTTGTGAACACACTACTTGATTGTTGTCCACTATCAACAATGAGCTGTTTCCGGCCCACAGCTCTGTATCGCGTGAATCTATCTTGAAAAGTATAGATTAGTGGATCTGTTTTCTGCCTAATGCTTTATGTGCAGAGAAACTATACGGCAATTACCTTTCTAGTGGTGTCTGATGTCACTGTGGAGGCTGCACATGCTGCTTGCTGTGCTCATGGCATTGTGACTGTAAGAAGAATCCCAATGGTGTATGCCACATAAACTAAATGACGAAATTAAGTTTATGTTAAAACTCTCACCCCAGTGCTCTCTTAAGCCGTCCTGTGTCTTAGTCTCCTATTCTAAATGCCAATTATCCTAATTGCTTGTGTCCTAAAGCTGTTTGAGATGACGTCATATGTAAATCCCCATTAACCTGCTGAAAGATTTTAACAAACATTTGTTAAATTGTTGGTTGTCTGATTATGTTTTTTGACTGCGACTATCAGCAATGAAACATACAGTATAAACACTCTCTTAGAGCTTCCGCCAATAGGAGTGGACAATATTGTCTTAACCTAGTAACATAAAAAAGAGCCATGTGTAAATCTGTTTGGAAATCCTGTGCACACGTTTGGACTTCCAACTTCCAAACAGCTTCTTTCCATAAAGAACAAGGAATGGAGCATTTTGATGCCGACCGCATCGTTATCTAGATTTAAGGGTAGATTTAATGCCATATTGTTTTTTTGCACTGGATGTTTCACATCTTTCATTGTGAAACGTATTTAATGTGCTTTTCACTCCAAAACCAACCTCCTTGCAAAGACTTGGGCACGGATTATGAATCCGAGAGCACAGTTTTAAACATGGCCCCAGGTGGCACCGTACTATTGCTCTATTTGGAGGAAACGTATCTGTGAGACACTGGACTAATGTTTGAAGCATATTTTTATGTTCTGATTTTTTCAGTTTTCTTAACTAATCTTTTCTAGTACAAATTATTTGACACAGGAGGTGTATGTGTGTTTCAGTCTAACAAACTAGACACCTGACGTTGCCCTAACTTAACTCAGTCAAAGCAACAAGAGGACTTGACTGTGTCAAGTTGAGTCAACAAACCCTTTTTTACAGCGTAGAAGTGGACAATATTGTCTTAATCTTGTAACATAATTACATATAAAACTATTTCAAAGACAATCTCCAATTGTTTTTGTCCACGTTATGAGCAACTTGCCTTGTTCAATGCGCATCTGTTCCCTATATATTTTCAACATCACCCCTGCTATCATTTTCAGGTGACACAGGGAGTTTACTTTGCATTTTTTACTTAGTTTTTCTCTCCAAGACTTTACGCAGCAAGAAATTAGGTCCACTTCCTGTCGAAACCCGGGATCAAACCAGGGACCTTTAGATCTTCACTAAAAAAAAACGGTCTTCCTAAATAAAATGGGCAATTTGGGCAAATTCCTTGTACATCTGTCACATTACCTGTTTAATTTAGATTTTTGGCACACATTGGCCTTTAGGTAGCGCAGCAGAAACTGATAATTGCTGTTCACGATGTAAGATTTTCTTCAGTACATAAAATATTTTTGTGTCCAATAGGAACTGTAGAACCCTTCACATCCCTTAAAATAGGAAGTATAGACGTATGGTCACATATACAGTAGGAGGCTCCTTCTCACATAATGTTAAGCAGATGTTCACAGAATATTCCTCACTTAATTTCATAGATTTGTCACTACCCGTCTGTCCCTAAACTGAAGATCAAAGGTCACCTCAAACAGAAGAATGTCATACAATATTCGATTCTGATGTGGAAAAATGCAAACGCGTTGCTCTGTGCCATTATCCGCACTCAACAAAGGGTAATCCTTTTTTGATCCTGATACGCTAATGAAGGTCGAGCTTATCCATGTTAATACTAACAGAAGTTCACCCAAGAACAGATTGAATGTGATTAGCAGTCGTAATACCGTGGCTCTGATGGCTGGATTATCTGATCCCAAAACAATGTCCATCCTTCCTAATGGGATCCAATTGAACCAGTGTGGACACTGAGAGCCTAAACACAATTAAATTACTCACTTAAATAGTGTCTCAGTGATGAGATAATATCCTGAAAATATCCTTCCTTGCCTGGTTTTAATTCCAACATGCAGCTGTTTGTAAATGTTGTGTTGCTTCCTGTGGTATTCTAATCTCCTTGACCACAGTTGGGCATTCTTTCTGCCAAGTCAGTCATGCAGTTAATTATTCAATCACTCAGTTAATTAAATATTTAGTCGGCCGGCCCTATAAATCCAGTCCAGTGTAATGGACTGCCACAAACAAGTGCACTGACCATCACATGAAAAGCAAATTTTGAGTTTTCTTATATACATACAGCGCAAAATGAAACACAGCCGGGTTATGGAGCTTCCTGAGGATTTCTGGATCCCCCTCCCTCTGGACACAGACAACATCACGGCTTTCAGCCCCTTCCTGATCCCCCAGGACCACCTAGCAAACAAAACCACCTACTATGCAATGGCTGTATACATGTTTTTTATATTCACTCTGGGCACTACCATCAACGGGCTTACAGTCGCCTGCACCATCCAATACAAGAAGCTCCGGTCCCACCTCAACTACATCCTGGTGAACTTAGCCATGGCAAACCTTATCGTGTCCGTTGTGGGCTCCTTCACTGGCCTCTGCTCATTTGCATCCAGATATTTCATCTTTGGACCACTAGCATGCAAGATTGAAGGTTTTTTGGTAACGCTTGGTGGTAAGAAACTTTGAGACACATATATAAGATCACGATACATGAGTTTGACGTAGCTAAAAAATGTTTTTAATCCTACTTCATATCATTCCAGGTATGGTAGGCCTGTGGTCTCTTGCTGTGGTTGCTTTTGAAAGGTGGCTGGTCATCTGCAAGCCACTTGGTAACTTTATTTTCAAGCCTGACCATGCGTTAGCTTGCTGCTTATTCACTTGGGTGTTTGCACTGATTGCCTCACTTCCTCCGCTGGTCGGTTGGAGCAGGTTAGTATTACTCACCAAACCAAACGGCCAAACATTTGCACTGCAAAGTTGCCATTTACACTCAATGCGCTTGTGGTTACCTCTCCAGGTACATCCCAGAAGGCCTGCAGTGCTCCTGTGGTCCAGATTGGTACACCACAAACAACAAATACAACAATGAGTCCTACGTGTGGTTCCTTTTTTGCTTCTGCTTTGCTGTTCCCCTCGCCACCATTGCCTTCTGCTACGGCCAGCTCCTCATTACAATGAAAATGGTGAGGTGAAGTTAAAAGATGAAAACAGAATTAGAATGCTTTTTGACTAACGATTGTATAATGCTGCTCAAAAGGTGTAAACCAGAGAGTGATGGTTGATAATTATGTGCTGAAGAGGAGACATGAACAAACACGTATTTTCTACGTGATGAAATTGTTTGGTACAGGGACCGCTAAACATGCAGAACCCAGGTGTCATGAGACTCAACTCACTTCTCTCACCCAACAGGCAGCGAAGGCCCAAGCTGACTCCGTCTCCACCCAGAAGGCAGAGAAGGAGGTGACCAGGATGGTGATCATCATGGTGGCGGGCTTCCTGGTGTGCTGGTTGCCTTACGCCACCTTTGCTCTTTGGATTGTCAACAACCGCGGGCAGACGTTTGACCTGAAATTTGCTTCTATACCGGCCCTCTTTTCTAAGTCCTCTGCCATCTACAACCCAGTTATCTATGTTCTCCTCAATAAACAGGTCTGTTGGATGTCCTGTACGATTGAAAACACATTGCAGTTATGGCCAGACACTTTATAAATGATAAAAAGAAAGCTCAATATATTTTGGAGGGAGAAAACATTCATGCAAGGTTCATGCCGTACTTGTGAAGTACACTTTTATAGTTTTCCCTCTTAATCAGGCTTGTAATTTATAATTAAAGTGTAGCTATGCCCTCAAATTCAGCTAGAGCCCTCCCTCCCAGCATATTTAAAACATACAATGAGAGAGGGAACAACAACTGTAGGAGGTGTGGCCTCATGGCTATATATATTTTCTTATATAAATTTCATAATGTAAATAGGTCCAAACTAGTTGACTATGTCAGCATTGGCCTTGCAAGGTTCAGGACTGATTTAAAACAGTAGATTGCGTGTTGAACCATTCAAACCATGAAATAAATTACGTAAGAAACATCAATATTAACACCAACATTGATGTGTTTCATCACAGTACAGTCATATCATTTATTTTACAGCTCAAAAAAACACACATTTAAGTGTGCAGCGCCTCTTAAATATACCACACAAAACTAAAACATAGCAATTTTAAATGAAAATGCCTTCTCATAGCAACACACATGAATTTAATAAAATAAAAGCGAGGTGTTGGTAAAAGCAGCTCATGCTTAGTTGTTAAGGAAAGGTAATGTAGTTAATTAGAAATAGAAGGCTAACAAACTAAATGTAAACAATAATAGATTGTTGCTAAATGGCCTGTAATTTAGCATTTTAGCAAAAACAACTATTTTTTAATGTGTTTTTCCTTTGATGTCTTTCAGTTCCGTTCGTGCATGATGAAAATGCTGGGGATGGGTGGAGGTGAGGATGAAGAGTCGGCGACACAGTCCGTGACCGAAGTCTCCAAAGTTGGCCCTGCTTAGACCGCACATCCAGACTGCTGACCTCTCTGCCACTCGGGATTTGTGATTTGTAAATAACAATAAATCTACGTGTGTTTTGTCATATGAAAAGATATATATGCAATGTTGCAATTCAAATAATAAAGAAATAATAAATAATCTGCAAGGTGAAAAATAAAATAAAAATACAAATGTACATTGTGTCTTTATGTTTTTGGAGACTGGGAAACAACACATTCACTGGTTTAATTACAGTATAAGGGTATATTGTGCTGAAGGAACATATTCACTGCAACATGCAACAGGCTGTTACACAGGCTGCGCTGTGAAAGTAACTCATGATTTACTGAGAAATTCAAAAATGCATTCAAAGTTTTTTCAAAATACTGCAGTACAGGCGACTGATAATTTGCGTATTGTAAATATGTATGTACGCATGATGATGTTTAGTGCAGTGAATTGCATAGATACTGAAACACATTGAAACATCAAAATACAGTTTTGCACAGCTAATATAAAAAAATGAAAGTTAATAAATATTTCAGATCAAGGTGTAACAACAGCAGCAGTTTAATATTATGGCCATTTTCCCGTATATTATGTTGCTTGTAATGTTGCTGTGCAATTCCACACAAACCTTTTCATTTGTTCACATTAATTTCATCCCCCTGCCTCTGTAATATCTATCACCTGCCTCCTCGGACATACTGGTGTACAAAAGCTTGGGTTAAACCAGCAGAGTGGATCACAAAGCACTACAGACTTAACGTTATTGCAAACCAGATTAGCAGACTAAGTCCTGCTGCGCTCTTCCTTAAGAAAGTAGGATTAACCTTCTGAACCAGGTTTTAATGTTAAGAACAAGGGTTCGTGCCTATCTATACACATGTGCTGTGTTACACATGTATACAGGTACATGCATGCTTGTGTTAGTGTTTGTGTTCCTTGGTTCAGCTACCTGTAGGTAATGTTTCTACAGAGGACTAAATCTTGAAATTCCTATTATGAGCCCAATTAACAGCAGGATGTGTGTACCTTTCAGCCTTCATATTCATTGTATTCATTCATTGTAGCTGCCATTGCTTTGCATCTTCTGTACGTGGAATTGTACTGTGTTACTGTGTGTTCTCTTTCATCCTGCTCTCACTCTACCCCCCCTCTATATCTTCTTTTTTCTCTCTCTACCCAACCGGTCGAGGCAGATGACCACCCACCCAGAGCCTGGTTCTGCCTGTTAAAAGGCAGTTTTTCCCTGCCGCTGTCACCTAGCGCTTGCTCATGGTGGAATTGTTGGGTCTATACATATAGAGTTGGTTTAGACTTGCTCTATATTAACAAGTGCTATGAGATAACTCTGTTATGATATAGCGCTATATAAAT